>JAWQFJ010001030.1:7500-52500 GCA_034096865.1 Theodoxus fluviatilis | reverse complement strand
CCCAACTTCTCCGCCTTCGACGCCTCTGCTCCAGTGATGAAGACTTCAACACAAAATCCAAAGAAATGGTCGACTTTTTCCTGCATAGACACTATCCCCTTCCTATCCTACAGAACGCTCTCCACCGGGTGCAGAATTTATCCAGAGGTGAATGCCTGAAACCCCACACCCAAGCCAAAAACTCCTTCAGACCCACCCTCACACGTCAGTATCATCCCATCACTGATCGGATTCGATCAACTTTCCTCTCCAACTGGCATCTTCTAAAATCTTCTAATGAAACAACCTCTATATTCACTGAGAAATCCATGATTGCCTATAAATGAGGTATTAACCTCAGAGATATACTCGTCCGGTCCTCCCTATCAGGCCCCGCTCAACACCCGCCTGGCACTCACCCCTGCAACCTCACTAGCTGCAAGACTTGCCCATTTCTGCATAGCTCCATCCACATCCTAGGCCCCAAAGGAAACATGCACATAACAAAATACTTCACATGTCACTCCACAGATTTAGTTTATGCAATTACATGTCACAAATGCTCAAAAATATATGTGGGAGAGACTGGTCGTAGTCTCAACACTCGCTTTTCAGAACACCTAGCAGACATACGCCATAATCGAGATAAATCCATGGCACATCATTTTAATTCAGCAACTCATTCCATCCAGGATATGCGGTTGCGAGGGGTGTGGAAACTTTTTAAACATGACACAAATGCGAGGAAAGAGATGGAGACCTATGTAATCCACAAATTGGGTACCAAAAAACCTCTTGGTTTGAACGAAATTTAAATTTGCTGCATCTACTTTTACCTTATTCTGTTTTTATCCAAATAGACACTCATCGAGTTTTTACCATTGATCTATTTATCTATTTATTTGCTCTTTTGTTCCAAAGAATGTACAATAGTAGATGTAACAATATCATCCTTGTTTCCGCATTCTAGCTTTCTTTAATGGAAGGTTGTATCCTTTCTCTTAAGCATACTTTATGTACTAAGCTTATTTTAATGATAGCTGTTTAACCATTTGACATCCCTCTTTCAAATCTCTACTTCTTTTTCTTCTTTCACACACAATCACGCACACACACGCATACACCACCGTTTCGCTTCCACCCCCCACTTCCTCCTACCCCTCTCTAACTCTTCTCTGTATCATGTGGTAACCGTGAGCTGATTTTACTCTTACAAGTTTCACGATTTTATGGAACATAAAACTCGTCATCCACTGAGTAATGTAAAGTATCCCTGCTCAGTGGACATTTTACCCTGTACAGTTCAGTTGTGTGTTTGTTTTATGCCTGAAGAAGACTTGTAAGTCGAAAATTTGCATCTGTGCTCGCCCTGTGTTTTAAAGCGACTTTCATTTACCGAGGTTGTTTGGGTTCTATTTTACGCGTCGCCTGCAGTCCAAGGAATATAGTAAGTAAAAAGTTTTCGTCAGTCGCAGAAGTGATATTTGTCCCTTATACTTGTCCCTCCTGTAAGTAGAAATACTTTTTGGGACATTTTTTTCTGTCTTGTATCCTTTCCATAAGTCTACATTTTAACAAGTCTTCATTTTAGCAAACGACTATCAACTTCACCTTACGTTGTGAATTTTGCTGACACGAACATACAAATCATGATAGCAGCTCAACTGAAAAACAAGTTCAGGCGCTACAAAACTAAACTGAGGGACTTGTCTCTCCAGTAGGAACGTCCTTGTTTCTGTAACACCCTACAAAGACTTTCTTGTCAAAAACGTATATATTTGAATTAATTCTGTCTCTTACCAGATGTTACTAATTTTTATTTTAGCATGTGTCCACATTTCAGTAAACTACACAGATCTGTACCTTGTGTTGTATTTCATGGCAAGCTAGGATGGTGGAGCAGCAATCTTGATCTAGACTTGGATTGAAGTTCGGGTGTCTCCTCTACTGAAGTCCGTTGTTTTTTTGTTTTTTTACTGTACTACGGTCTAGTTTTACACCACAATTTCAATGACTAAATGAGATTCATACTAGATTATAACGTTTAAAAATCCCCAGACATTATTCTCAAAGTATGATTTGGCCTGGCTTGTTCTTTTATTACATTTCATGCTTCAACGAAAGAGCAGTCTGTGAACGTTAAAAAGAGTGTGTGCACGTGCATGTTAATTTAATTTGAGCGCTGTATGGCATGGATGATGTTGGTCAGCTGCTCTTTGTGAAAGGATGTAAAACCAATAATATCATCTATGTATCTTTTGTAGAACTCAGGGGTGGGATTCAGATACTGTTTACAGAAAAGGTGTACAAAGTAGCCCATGAAGAGACAGGCATAACTAGGGCCCATCTTGGTTCCCATGGCAACGCCACTGGTTTGGTGAAAAGTTTCATCATTAAAAGTGAATGTATTCAAAGTCAGGACCAGCTTGGCTAGGCGCACTAATGTGTGGGTGGGAGGTGTTTTGTCTGTGCGTTGGTTCAGGAAATGTGTGAGAGCCTTCAAACCGTCGGCGTGTGGGATGCTGGTATAGAGGGAAACTACATCTAGGGAAAAGAGATACTTGGGGGTAGTTCCTGGATGAGTTTTCTTATCTTCTAAAAGGTTCAAAGCATGTGTTGTGTCTTTAACATATGTGGGTAAGGATGTGACAAGAGGTTGTAGCAGGGTGTCTAGGTAGTGGGAAATATGTTCAGTGGGGCAACTGCATGCTGAAACAATGGGTCTGCCAGGGTTGTTCGGTTTATGTATTTTAGGTAGCAGATAGAATTTGGAAGAGTGGGATTGGTGTATAAGGAGATGGTTTGCTGTGGGAGGTAACTAGCCATCAGTGATAAGTTTTTTTATGGTGTTGTGAATAATTTTGTTGTTTAGATTAAGCGAGTCTCTGTGTACAGTTTTGTAGCAGGATATGTCTTCAAGTTGTCTCTGGGCCTCTTGAATACATGTACAAGTCCCGTCTCCACACAACAACCGCTCCCCCTTTGTCAGCAGGCTTAATGACAATGTCATCTCTAGATCTAAGAGTGTCCAAAGCGTTCTTCTCTTCACGTGATAAGTTCAATTGTCAAAACGGTGTAAACTTCATTTTGCGAATCTTGTCAAAACATATGTGTATATAACATTTGACTATTTAAAACACCATGTGGGGGTTCCTTCTGTGGCAGTGTTTGAAAAAGACGACGGAAAATGTCTTGATCTCTCTTGGATTGATCTCTGGGGGGCTGTTTCAATACTGCCATCCAACATAGAGTTCTAAAGAATTTATTACAGTCTGCCAAAACGTTATATTTGTTAATGCCTGGTCTTAATGGTATAAACTTGAGGCCTTTAGATAAAACTGAACGTTTGGCGTCTGTCAATGGTAGATCCAATGGGACACACTGAACCAGAGCACGGAACTTGTTAGTGGCCGCGGTGGTTGTGTTCCCCATGGGACAAGGCACCAGATCCACCACTGACACCAGGGCAGTGACTTCACCAATTGAAGTCTCAGGCGTGGCGGAGGGGGTCGAAAGTCCACTGGCTTCACCAGCAACCAGAGGAGGAGACAGGGAGGCAGCTGTCTGCAAAGGCACCCGCGCCGAGGCAGCCAGCAGACACAAGGGAGGGGGTGGAGCAAGGTTCCTGCCCTAACAAAGCAGGTTCACTATTTAAAAAAGTAGCCACATCGTCCAGGCAAGAAGGTCCTTCTCTTGAAGATGAGGGCACATTCCCCAACAAAGGGGGCACACGCATTCCCAAAGCGGGAAGCAACTGCAAACTACCGTTACCAATGGAACACCGAATGGGCAACCCAGCAGATGGCATTAGGCAGCCAGATCGCGGAGGCGTGGTGGGGGACTGGTCAGGGGAAGAAGCACCAGCACCTGAAGTGACGTATCAACGGGACAAACCGCGTTGGAAGAAGTTCCCGGATGGAGACTCTTGGAGCTGGTTCTTGGATACAAGTTCGTCGAACTTGTTGGATTTTTTGGTGACCAGTTCAGTATACAACTCTTGGTTGAGATTTGCAGTGGATATTTTTTACTCACATGCGAAGCAAAAGTGAGTCTATGTACTCACCCTTTTCGTCCGTCCGGGCGTCCGGGCATCCGGGCGTCCGAAAACTTTAACGTTGGATTTTTCTCGGAGACTATTAAATCTATCAATACCAAATGTGGCATGATGGTGTTTGATGACAAGGCCTCAAAAAACATACATAGTGACTTGTCCTTGCTTCAAGGTCAAGGTCGCAGGGGCCGTAAATGTTGTCTAAAAAACAGTCATTTTTCACATTTTCTCAATTTTCTCTGAAGTTTTTGAGATTGGTACCTGACCTATATATGGTATATAGGGCAAAGTAATCCCTATCTTTTGATACCAGTTTGGTTGACCTTGCTTCAAGGTCAAGGTCACAGGAGCTCTTCAAAGTTGGATTGTATACATATTTTGAAGTGACCCTGACCCTGAACTATGGAAGATAACTGTTTCAAACTTAATAATTATGTGGGGCACATGTTATACTTTCATCATGAGACACATTTGGTCACATATCATCAAGGTCAAGGTCACTTTGACCCTTATGAAATGTGACCAAAATGGGGTAGTGAACCACTAAAAGTGACCATATCTCATGGTAGAAAGTGCCAATAAGCACCATTGTGCTTCCTATGTCTTGAATTAACAGCTTTGTGTTGCATGACCTTGGATGACCTTGACCTTGGGTCAAGGTCACATGTATTTTGGTAGGAAAAATGTGTAAAGCATTTCTTAGTGTATGATGTCATTGGTAGGTTTAGTTGTTTGACCTTGACCTTGGAGGTCACCTGAAGGTCAAGGTCATATAAAGGTCAAGGTCAAGCATGTGAGTCGTATGGGCTTTGCCCTTCTTGTTAGGTTTTGATATGCCAGGGAATCACAGGTAGTAAATAAAAGTCTTTTGGATACTAAAAGTTGTTGGTTTAGTAGGCCGACTTTAGAGGTCAGAGTTAAAATGTGAACTTGCATGAGACTGAAGCTAGCCTTTTGTAGGATGGCTTTCATGGCTGATAACAGTTTCATATTCTTCAAATCTGAAGGTGAATGATTAAGTTGAAAATGTGCACCTTTTATCTTGTATTCCATTCAATATGTCTCCATTCAGTATGTCTCCATTCAATATGTCTCCATTTTAACATGTCTTCATGTTCACAAATAACCACAGACTTTATCTGGCATTGTTCGTCTGTGTGTGTGTGTGTGTGTGTGTGTGTGTGTGTGTGTGTGTGTGTGTGTGTGTGTGTGTGTGTGTGTGTGTGTGTGTGTGTGCGCGTGTTTGTGTGTGTGTGTGTGTGTGTGTGTGTGTGTGTGTGTGTGTGTGTATTTAATCGAGACCTAGGATCATTAATCAGTCATCTCGTTTTAGACAGTGAAACCCAGGCTTGTCTTTAGCGAGAAGTTATGCTTTTATCAAAGTGCATCTGTCTGCTTGCAGGATCTCAGACCGTGGGGGCGGAATGGTGGACGACGTCCTAAGGAGGATCTTCGACTACAACTTCACCACTGTGGGCAAGGTGACCGACGACCGAGTGGATGGGGGTCTCTTTGGGGAGTTCATGCACAGTGCGCAGTCAGGGCCCTCGCCTGGCAAGATGCATGGGTAAGACTTAGGCTGATGTGAGACATAGCCTCTCTTCCTCCAACCCCCTTGCCTGAGGTCTGACACTTTTCTTTCTGTCTTGACTTGGGATGGATACCCAGCTCTGTACTAAAAACTCTCTCTTCTTCCATCTACCCCTCTTCCCCTTACCCTCCTTACTCCCCCTCCTCCTACCCCTCTTCCCCTCACCCTCTTTACTCTCCCCTTCTCCTACCCATCTTCCCCTTACCCTCTTTACTCTCCCCTTCTCCTACCCCTCTTCCCCTTACCCTCTTTACTCCCCCTCCTCCCCTTACCCTCTTTACTCCCCCTCCTCCTACCCCTCTTCCCCTTACCCTCTTTACTCTCCCCTCCTCCTACCCCTCTTCCCCTTACCTTCCTTACTCCGCCTCCTCCTACCCCTCTTCCCCTCACCCTCTTTACTCCCTCTTCTCCTACCCCTCTTCCCCTTACCCTCTTTACTCTCCCCTTCTCCTACCCCTCTTCCCCTTACCCTCTTACTCCCCCTCCTCCCCTTACCCTCTTTACTCCTCCTCCTCCTACCCCTCCTCCCCTTACCCTCTTTACTCCCCCTCCTCCCCTTACCCTCTTTTCTCCTCCTCCTACCCCTCTTCCCCTTATCCTCTTTACTCCCCCTCCTCCCCTTACCCTCTTTACTCCTCCTCCTCCTACCTCTCCTCCCCTTACCCTCTTTACTCCCCCTCCTCCCCTTACTCTCTTTTCTCCTCCTACCCCTCCTCCCCTTACCCTCTTTTCTCCTCCTACTACCCCTCCTCCCCTTACCCTCTTTTCTCCTCCTACCCCTCCTCCCCTTACCCTCTTTACTCCTCCTCTTCCCCTTACCCTCTTTACTCCCCCTCCTCCCCTTACCCTCTTTACTCCCCCTCCTCCTACCCCGCTTCCCCTCACCCTCTTTACTCTCCCTCCTCTTACCCCTCCTCCCTTCCCTCTAACTTTCCGTCCTCTCCTCCACCCCCACCCCCACCCTCACCCCCACCCCCGCCTTCCCTGTATGGGTCAAGGGTAAGGATGGTCCCACAGCTCCTCACAATTTGATTAATAAAAGAAGAATGACATGATGAATGGAAACTTTACCTGCCCATTATCCCCTCAAAAAAATCAAAGAGGGATTTGAGTAGTCAGTGACTTTAAGTGCTGGGCTCTATGGCTGAGTGGAAGTCCCTTACAGTTACAGCTAGTGGATGTGGTATTTGAATTTATCTGGATCCCTGAGTTGCATCCTGGAGCTAACTCGCATTTTTTCCTTACCACTCAGGAGTAAAGCAGGGTACCTGTGAGGGAAGTGATGGTGCAGTCATGCAGTTAACCCTAGTATGCGGCCGCAAGCCAGCATGGGGTTAACTCATTGCTTACGCAGCGCAAGCACGTGTTGCGATGACGCCAACACCCTTTGGCTACGTAGCGCAAGTACGTGTTGCGGTCGCCGTAATGAATTTTTCCTATCTCCGTGGCTGTTTCAAGGGAAGTAAATCGTACAGCTCTTTGTTCTCTATCCAATGTGTGTTCGCTGGAGTTACCTTTTCTTTAGTATAGTCCCCATGAGAAAGCTAGATGTAGTAGAAGCTACGCTCACCCTACGTCGTGTTTATGCGCTTGTCGACATGGCGTCGCGTTGTCGAAGAAGATCGAGCGGTGATGAAAATGACGAAGTATTAGAAGTGTGGATGGAAGAAGGGTCTGATACTGAAGATCTAGGTGGATATTGGACTTCTGAAGAAGATCTTGATGATTCTGATGCGGAAATAGTCCCAGTCAACGAGAATGAAGCGGTGGCTGCAGCGAAGACGAAACGAATCGACTTTGTGACTGACACTAAGTGACAGCGAAAACGCCGTCGCTGTTAGAGAGAGAGGAAGAGATAGAATCGGTGTTTACAGAGGACACAGACATCGATTCGGATGCAGAGGATGCCAAAAACCTTCTCTACTCCTCCAATGAACTGTACCACACAAAAGATGACTATGCCAAGTAGGGCGCCTTCTTTCTCTCAGAAGGCCATTCTGAGATTTTCTTCTATTCAGACAGAGACAGATTGCAGTGAGTAAGTGTATATTTTCTGATTTCACCTCTCTGACTTGCTAAAAAAAATCATTTTCAAGCATTTTTTTATCCTGTAGTCAATCATTCATCAACATAGTTTGATGTGGAAATACTGATTTCAGAACTGTTGTGCAAAATCTATCTCTTGACTATTAGTACAATACATTAGGTGTAAAAAAAAAGAAAATCAAAATTGCATGTACCTGGTGTTAAAAAAAAAAATCCCCAATTTTCTTACTGCATATTGTAACTATCCAGCACTTCAGCTAGAAAGTGCAAATGATTTTCTTTCTTGTGGTACCAAATATTAAACAGTTATTCAAAATTTGGACTTTGTGCGATTTTTTGAAAACTTAAAAAAACACTGCGTACATAGGTAAATTTCCTAATGCTATCCTTGCGTAAGCAATGAGTTAATACTCCCCAAGCAGAGGAGTTGGTGCTGGAACCTTACAGTGTTCCTCTTCTCTGCCTGTGACCGTCTTTGTATTAGGTGCCAGTGAAGGATTTAATGAGCGGCCCGGTGATCAGGGCATAAACTGTAAAATGGTTAGAGCCTCAGTCATGGGTAATAGGTTTCTATATTAAATCACACCTTTATTTTTACCATTTTTATGTAGCCTCGAAATGCTGATAGGATGCTGTCATTTATCCATCCACTGTTCATCCATCCCTTCATCCATCCAACTGTCCTGCAATAACAGGTATGAAAATTGAAATGCTGTTGGAGTCACAGCAGATATGCAGACAAGTCCCACAATGTGGATAGACGACAAACTCTGTATAAACCATTACACATACACACACACACACACATATGCACATATGTATGCAAGCAATTACGCATGGGAGGGCCAGGATTCTTCAGAGGCAGTGGGTCTGGTGGAAGTCCAATCATGGGTTGAGGTCAGAAGCAAAGTGGCAGTGGCTGTAAGAGGTCAGCTCCCACAGAGCTGTGGATCAGTGGTGTGGGGCAGTGGTGCTTCTGCTCCACCTGCACTTTGGGGTGGGGGTGGGTTACACTTACATTCATTTTGAAATGCATTTATGTATGAGACTTTGACAAATACCAGATAGATTTCTGCCAGGGTTAACTGGCATATATGAAGAAAAAAATCCCTCGTGGGTTCGGTCGTCAAAATATACCCACCACCTCCCCGACACCATTCATAAAGGCAAATTACTAGGAAAAAATTGAGTCTTGACTTGTTCTTTCTGTAAGTAGTTCTTGTGATTTTTGTGACCAATGGCCTTACATAACCTACAGAGTTTGATAGGCTGTAAAACTCCATCCATCCATCCATTCATCAATCCATCCATTTACCCATCCACCCACCCACCAACCAACCCACCCACCAACCCACCCACCCACTCACCCACCCACCCACCCACTCACTCACCCACCCACCCACCCACTCACCCACCCACCCACTCACCCACTCACCCACCCACCCACTCACTCACTCACTCACTCACTCACTCACTCACTCACTCACTCACTCACTCACTCACTCACTCACTCACTCACTCACTCACTCACTCACTCACTCACTCACTCACTCACTCACTCACTCTGTTCGGAAACTTTATGTCTCATGTCTGTGCTGACATCTGAATCCATCTCTCACTGGCAGGTATGGGTTCGGCCTTCCAACAGCCAGAGCCTATGCGGATTACCTGGGAGGAAGTCTGACACTGGAAACCATGCATGGCATAGGCACTGACGTCTACCTGCGTCTGGCCCATATCGACGGCACTACAAACTCTTTCCGCATCTAGAGACAGCCCGCCTGCCCACTGGCTTCTCTGCTTGTGTGTGCACTTCTCTCCATGGGCTGGCGTGGACAGACCGAGAGAAACTTGCTTTGCTGGGGTTCTGAGGTCATGATGTGTTGCTGTGAGGAACGAGGAATAGCAAGAGAAGAACAAGTCTCGGAATCCTGCCTTGTGTTTATGAACATATTATGGTAGTACCTTTGAGAGCGTGTGGTGTTAAGTGTAACAGCTTGTTGTACATGTATAGATTGGAAATATTATGCTAGGTCTTCTATATCATCCTGTATGACAATGCATTACTGATGGTGACAGATACTGTGTTTATTACCTAGAGTATTGCTGTGATGATATAAATGTGAATAGCATACTTGAATGAAATAGGTGTGTCAGGTCTCTGCTATTTTGAGTTTGCAGACAACAGTTTAAAAAAAACTACAACTGGTGGATGGAACTGCATTGCTGTGTACCAAAGCATATGTTTTACTAAACTGCATATTAATATTAAGTTTCTGCAGGATTTTAGATAGGAAGTAAATGTTAAATGTTGTGCTTGTATTTCATTTTGATAACAATTAACATTTCAAGTGTGTGCATGTGAGAGAGAGAGGGATAGAGAGAGAGAGAGAGATGTACTTCAAAACTACTGATGTTTTAAGGTGTAGTGTAGGAACGTAGTTCAAGATTGGGAAACGGTATAAACCACTTTTGTCTCCATGAGAGAAAATTTACTGGCAGTGTTAGAGGAGAGATTGGAATGTAAATATGAAAGAGTGTAGGATCTTGAAAATGCCAGAACTAAACAGAAAAAGCTTCAACTGCAACCTGATGCAAAGAGAGCAAAATCTGTATACTTTGCATTTTCACTATCCATCCCCTTCTTTAAGTGTCCAGTCTGATGGGTCAAGGGATGGAAGGAAGGAGAAAATAACAGAACAAGTGTGCTTTCATGCAGGCATGGCATTGCAAAAAACAAACAAGGCATGGCCTAAAACCCAGGCAGCCAGGGGTTCTGTCTGATGAGGGGTGCACCGAGTGGCTATAGGCATCTGTTGAACCAGGTGTTTAGCTCCTAGATTTTGAAAATGCTTTTGTTCAATGCCCTACTGTTTACTTTTGAGCTCACTGATAAGATTGAAGTGAAGGCTGAATGTGTTCATAGGGTTGGTGCACATTTAACATGTTGTGTCTCATCTTTGCTACTTATTCTTTTTGGCTCCTGTTTTGAATTGAGTTGTCAGCAATCATTCTTTGCAAGCCTGTCTGCATTGCTTCCTCTCTATGATGGGTTTGCTCTACAAGCAAAATGTCATCATAAACTGATGGAACTGAGAAATCAGGAACTGACAGCGTTTTACACTAGAAAAGGCTTTTGTTGTTTATGCCTTCTTTTTTTTTAGGTCCCTTTGATATACATGTATTCCTTTGATTAAGGCTGCAATTTTTTCTGCTTCTGTATTTCACAAGGATTGGATGAAAACGTTTGTGTGTGCTTATTTGTAACCAGTGACTTATGGAGATCTAGCTATGGGAGTTTAGTTTGTCACATGTGTGCTGCAAGTATATTGTGTGTAGTATGTAGACCTTGTAGAACATTATACCCAAAAGCGTAGCTATTTAATCGAATATATTTTGTGCTATGGGCACACAGTGAAAGTCTAGTTTAGCTTCCTGTGAGTCAGGACCAGTCAGCTGACAAGGTCAGAATCTGGAGATTAGTCAACACATACAGTAGTTGGCAATCTGTTGATACATGAAGCACATATACCAGTGACATGCAGCATATGTAGATATTTATTTACAGATGGTTTTGCACTGTTTTATTTCGTTTTTTTAGGTTTTGGAATGGGGGTTTTTCACTTTACAATTAGTTCATATATAAGGTCATTGGTTTTGCCACCCTGTGGTAACAGATTAGATATGCATTTATTATCTGTGAGTTGGACACTTGTGATAACAAACACCTAACAAAAACAGTGCAGAGGTCTAGAGATTTGAGTGATGGGACTTCGAGATTTTATTTACTATTAGAAAATATGTTTATCACAGACTGATTTAACTGGTTATTTGGTTGACATGTATGTAGATGCAACTTGATAATTAGGATGCATACCCCCCACCCCCCACCCTCCCATTCACTAATCCATGCCCCCATAACCCCTATAAAAAGCCCACCTTCCTAAATGAATCACTGACTGCCAAGATCTCAGGTTGCCTAATTAAACGTAGGACTCAAGGTGAAATTTAAGTGACAGAAATGTATTTACATAACTGTTTGAGCAGTTGCAAAGTTATGTCAATCCTGCAAGACCTTCACTAACTTGCATCCCAAAATTATTATGCAGAAATTCGTGCTTAGCTTTTTGAGCAGTTAAGAAGTTGTGGTATCTCAGAAAGCACTTAACTAACTTTCATCCCCAAATCAAATATGTAAATATGTGCATGGCATTTGGAACCAGTTCACACCGTCTCTGGGAGATTTGTGCCTTTCAAGAAAAGAGCTTTTTGGGATGCAGTCGTTAGTAAATGCCTGACTGAAACCTCATCAGTTTCATGCTATGTGATTGTAGAGAAACATGACCAGGAAGAAACCATGACTTTGGTAAGGCAGCCCTGGGTTTGTAGATGACATGACATGCAGTGTTGTAACATGGCTTTAATCAGATGGTCTTTTTGTCAATTCTATTAATATCCAAAACTGACAACCATCTCTCTCTATTTTGCAGGATAAAAACTGCTTGCATGACAAAGCTGTATTCTGTTACTCCAGATATTCTCCTCTCCGTTGCTTTACCTCCTCAGGAATCTAGTCTTCTTTGATCAAATTTCCTGGTCTTAAATTCATTTAGAACCACCAGTTTTCTCTATGTACTAATGCTCTGACACTGAAATGCTGATGTTGACAGTTAAACCCAAAGACTATAGTATTGAGTATTTCCTTTGAGAGGGGCTGTGTTAATAGTGTTATCTGCTTTCCAAGTCATCTTATGGGGTTTTATGAACTTGTGGACGTATTTGTGAATCTCATTTCCATTTATTGCCCGCTGAAGGATTTTGTTCTGTTGTCCTTAGAACTTATGTAATTGGAGAAAGTCAGCGGTGCAGATTCCGACATGAACCCAGTTCCTGCTGCTTTGCTTGCTTGAAGCATGGATCATATTGACAGTGTTTGGAGATGGAAATCATGTTTCCTTGTCTATGCTGCCAGCTGTAATCTGTTTTTGTGCTTGGCTTTAATAAAGTGGCTTTTCCTCCTGGTGTTATTTATTTGCATGCCAGACTTGTCAATATGTTGTTTTTTTCCTTGCATGTGAGAAGTGTTGTCTTGTTGTTTTGTAGTGTGACATTCCAACAAAAACAGATCTAGGGTATCAATGCTTCAACATTCTTTGGGTTATCTCAACACCGTTGTCAAGGTCATTGCTCTTGTCTGAATGCTTCTGACATCGTGTGTCTCTCTTGCATACACACACAATTCACAACAAACAGTGAAGTATTTTGTTACTGTTAATGGTTTGTATCACGGCTCATTCAAGGAACATGATTGGCATTAAAACATGAGATGACAAGCATGTGAATATGCTGGGTCGTTGATGTTGCAACAGTGTACTCTGGCGAGAACTGCACACAACAAAACTGGAGATTCACATGATCATGGACATTCAGTATAAATGCAAACTGGACTTTCTCATCTATGAAAGACACATCCTGCTATATCAACAGTGCAACAGATGGTGAAACAAGTAGCACAAGCTGTTTTAGGAAAGTGATTTTCTACTTGAATGACATCACTGCACCTTCAAACCACAACAGTTAAACATCCAAAATAAAGAAAATTTAAACATGGAGGTTAGCTAGATATTGGCCCAACTATTGAGTGTCGAATCTTCAAATGACACTGTCAAACAAGTAAAACAGAAATTTGACGGCATCTCAAAACGGGTCATATGTCAGTTTTCTACTTTTTGGAGCTGCTGGTATCATTTGGAAGCTGAGAGTTTAAGCTTTCCAATGGGACCAATATGTTTGTGTCCTGAAAATTCTACAAGTTTCAATTATTTGATTAATCACTGCAATGAAAGTTGGAGAAAATGTCTTTACACAAGCATGAGTGCAACTTTTCTGATTAAGAATAGAAAGAATCTGTGACTTGGACAACGCTTCATGGAAAATTCTATGACAGGAAGAGGTAAAGAGAAACTGCAGTGATGTATGATATGTGAGTGAGTAGAAGCCATTGGCCTTAGGCTATTTGAACCCTATCAATCTTTTGGTATTTAGCAAGTGGGGCTCACAAAAGTCATTTGTGACATTGTTAATTTGCATAGGTATATCAGCAACATATCGATTCTAGAGGGGCAATAGACTAAGGAAATGTCCAAAACGGAAAATGTACTAATTAGACCCCAACTGATGAAGGCTTAAGCAGCAGTTATGACCTTAGTGGGTCATGACCCATTTTGTGGTACTGGGTCTCACTTTTGTTGATGAAGATAATGTTATAACTTAAAATATTATAGTAGAAAAATTATTTTACGGTGTTGCCACCCATACAACAAAGAAAATAAAGACATTATCTTTGCTTAAACTTTTTGTACTTGTGGTATTCAATAAAAATATTTTTTCAATATAGTCATCTTGACAAAGGATGCTTCATGCACAGTAACAGTTGCTGGGCTGCATCCGTGTTGAGCTCTCCCGTTCCTAAAGCAAATAAGTAGGGGCCATTGACAAAGAAAACATTACTTTGGAACCAACATTGTCCCTTCGAACACCATCACCACAACAAAATGAATTCTACTGAAAATGATATATAAAACTCTGCTCTTCAACAGATGGGTATCATGGTTCTCTGTTTCTCCACAGAGGAATATTATGACTTGTCTACAAACTTTTTTTTTTCTCTGCCTGAGGAGTCTATTGATGATCCTTTTAAAGTTTTCAGAAAAGGAACAGAAAACATTTGCCATCTTTTGGCAACTGTTGTCGAACAATCAGGGAAGGATTATTTAACTGAAAGTATGCATGGAACTTGCATAACTATCAATTTGGATAACGAGGCAGGCTCCATAGCAGTTAGCTCATTAATTCACTGTTCACAGTCATAGGTGACCATCTCCTGTATATTCATTCAAGCAAAAATGTTTCTTTTCACCATGCATTGAATACTTTAATACTTTATTCCCTGAATGAAAGGCAAAATGGTAAATCCTACACCATCTGAACATGAAAATCTAAAGGAATAGATCTCCTTTGTGTAGAGTGGGCAGATAATGATGAGTTATTTTTTAACATCTTCTCATTATGCAATAACCTACAGAGCCATGTGAAAAATTCTGTATGCAAGCACTAAATTCAGTAGCTTCTGATGGGAATTTGGCGTCAGAAGTAAGAAATGCTGTCAAGGCTGAAACAAACATTTTAAAAGTAACTATCGTCTCACTCCAAATTGAGCAATTAAGCAAGCACCTACAAAAAAGTTTTCTGCGTCTGCTCAGCCAAACTATACTTGTGGCTGAACACAGACATCCTAAAGTACAAATGAAATACACATCAAAATAAATGCACAAAAGAATGTCATGACAGCAGTTCCCCTGTTTATCACCAGGTAGTCATAAAAACAAAATTTTCTTTTTCAGTTTTTTAATAAGTAAAGAAGAAAAGATTATTCAAACATCTTTGTTTTTGCCACAAAATACTTACATCAGAAAATATTTACCCATAAATGCTAGACAGCTATGCAGAAAGACATTAAAACAAGCAAATGAAGGAAACCTTGAAATGAATCATAAAAGCTCTTCTTCTAGCTCGTGCCAGCCAAAGCAGGTTCCCCACCACCTCCCAAATCTTTTAAATATTCTGAATGTGGCAGAGGAGTTGTGATGGTGGGGAGGGGAGGCCAATAGCACTGATGCAATTAAGACAAAATACAAATTACTCTCATTTGGAACACGCACAACCCCCCATCCACCTACCCCCATCCCCTCCCCCCCAAAAAAAAACAACAACAAAAAAAAACCTTCAAGGCAATCATTACAAAAATAACAATCGCTTGTAATCCTTTTTAACACCAATGGATGCCTACTCACACAGCATCCATTTCCTCTTCATATTGTTTAATTAAAAACAAACAAAAGAAAAGTCTTTATGTTGCACCTTGCTTATGATATTTACTACAACTGAACACAGTGAGAACACTTCCGCACAGCCACCCATTCCAAGGAGATTAGTGTTTGTTGCAGCCAGGCAGTTTGTAAGCCTCCCTAAGAAATAAAAAGTACGTGCTCTCTTGGGCTCTCCTGGCAAGAGCAGCAAAGGGGAGTCCCCCTTACAGACCCACCCACTCACCCCAAATAAAGGTAACTGCTGACACTTCCTAGGTCAAATCAACTTTTCCAACCACCACATGCTGGCAGTCATGAGACTAGCCAAGACAGAAAGATAAACAGCTGCAGGTACATACATGCACATTGACAGTCTCCAGTTACAGCACTTGAACAATTCTTGCACAGCAAAGTAAAAAAAAAAAGGCAGATATAAAACACACTGTTGTAGAACGTATTGACTTACAGTGGAAACATGAACGTGTAAAAAAAAAACACTGACAGAGATGACACTGATGAATGCATGTACCCACTTGCACATAGATTACACAGCATGAAACAGAATTTTTATCATGCACACACCCACACACTTAAAGTTCTCCATTTTCTATATACAAGGCACATAAAAAACAACACACACACACATTTTCTAGTGTTGCCATAAATGGGGGCAACTTGAGCCTTCAATTCAGAAGCACAGTGACAAGCAGTATTAAAAATGCAAACTCTGGGTAATTAGATCACTCAAGACCACAGTGACTACTTACCAACTCTCACATAAAAATTATCATAGCAACTTGCTCCCTGAATATTGGTTTCTACCACAGACAATCCTGACATCGCTGTGGACAACATGGATTTATAAACAGTTTTCCTGAACTATTTTGAGTTCCCACCAACCCTAACCACAACACAAAAATATACATCAATACTAAATTAATGAGAATCTCTCATATACAACTATAGACAAAAAGCATGCACAGATTTGAAACAAACTATGAGATACTAAGTATAAAAGAACAAAATGGAAACGAAAAATAGAACATCTATCCAGAGGATACATCAGGTAAGCCAAATGCTCCACTCTGCTCTTTTCCTCAAAAACAATGGTGTTGTATCACAATGAAACATGCACATTTGTGTTATAAAAAGCATCTGTATCAAGAGACATGGATTTCCTGAAGGCAGCACACACAGTAATAGCTGCACACAAGCTCTCAGTATACCATCGACACTCGAGTACTCAACACATAATTACTGGCACCAGACAGACCCGTATCAGCAACACTGCCACCAGTGCTCCCTCGCAGCACATTTTGTCGTCAAGGAGAATTAAAACCCTCATCCAAGCAAGCACTGCAGCCTCTTCCTTTGAGACCCTGGATCATTTCCAGTCTCCAATTTTTATTTAACCATACCTCGCAGAACAAAGCCCTTTACTTTCTAATGCCCATATGTAGTCGGCTGGTTGGAGGCATAGCGTCAGTCACCCATCCTTCACACTTTGTCAAACAAGATGCCATGGCGTCACCTACAACTTGGGACATCCATACTGCTGATCTCCAAGGAATGAAGCGTCTCAAAATCAGTCATAGGGGTTTTAACCACTTTTTTTATCATTCTGCATGCTGACCACACATGATCTATTGCACCCGTTTCTAGCTTGTCCAGGATCCATACTTCCCATGCAAGGTGTGCAGTCTGCAGTCACTGTGGACTTCATGCTCTACCTCGGCTTTGTTGGGCAGCTGCTACTTTCCAGCAGAGGAGTGACTGTCATTATGCAGCAAAGACAACACAGAATACCGCCTCACTCTTTCTCATCACTCTGCTGTGGTCTCCATCTGAAATGACAGTCATGTGCTTAATGCATGAATAGGATAATAAAACAGGCTGTTACAACAATGTAGTCAAATTATTTTCTGGTGCGTGGTTGACGAGTTATTTTAAAGTGTGTGACTGATTAAAGTGTAAAAGACAAGCTACGAGACGAGAAGATTAAATTCCAACCTCTTCTCTTATTCACCCCTATCAGTCCATCCTGCCAACTTACAATTACTAATCAAAGAAAACATAGAGCTTACTCCATATGGCATGACTTTGTTCAACTTGAGATGAGGGAGTTAGGTTGAATTGGGAGCCTGAATGAGCCTTTCTGAGACGACGGTGAGGTGGGTGTAGGGGAAGGAATCTGCAAATCTCTGGCAGGCCTGGGTGGTGACCCGGTTGCAGGACTGCAGGTTCAGGCAGGTCAGTTTGGTCAGGGATCTGACATGCTGCAGCGCTGCATCTGTCAGGAGTCTGCATCCCGACAAGTCCAGCTTCTGCAGCTGGTTGGTGAAGGGACTGGGGGCTTCCAGAAGGGCAGCCACTCCTGTATCCGTCAGCCTCACGCAGTAGTCAAGACGCAGCGACTTCAACTGGGTTGCATGCTGGTGGACCAAACTCAGTGCCCGGTCTGTGATGTCCGTCCCAGCCAGGGACAGCTCTGTCAGCTTGTGCATGCGGCTCACACTCCGCACTGCTGGCCGTCGGTCGACAGGTGGGATGAGCAGGTCATGGATGCAGTCATCACGTACCCCCTCCACCCAGCTGAGGTCCAGGGAGCGAAGGAGCGGGCAGGATGAGGAGCAGAGGGCGCAGATTGCCCCCCAGGTGCCATAGGAGACGTCCAAGCGGTGCAGCTGGGGCAGACGTGCTACCAGCCATCCAAGCTGCTCTTTTGAAATCTGGGCCCCCGACAGGTTCAGCTCCTGGGGTTGCCTCCGCACCAAACCCATCAGGTGGACCTTCTTGATGCGCACCTGCTTTAAGTCCAGCTTCTTCCACAGGCTGGGGTGGATGACCCAGCGGTTCCAGACACGGCACACTGCCAGGCAGCGTGCCAGGTCGTCCCGAGGCAGGTAGGAGAAAATCTTCATCCAGATGGCATGCTTCACCGAGTGGTTTCCCCCTTCCACCAAGGCAAAGGTCTGTGGGGGTCCTGGGATTGGGGCTGGACGAACAACATGTCGCTCAAGCACTACGCGTAGCTCCCTAGCCCCACCAAGAGCTGTCACTACTTCAGGAGGTGGCAGCTTGTTCATGGGAGTCTGGCCACTTGGCCCATTGCTTCCATCCCCTTGGTCGCTACCCCCTGATCCCCTTCCTCCCTGGCTCCCCGACCCCTCACTAGCCCCTGCCCGCACCTGACCTTTTGGGCCTCGACTGCTTATGCTCTGAGCGCCATCAGTTTGCTCTGATGTGTCCGCATCCCGTGGTATTCTTGACCTCCCCATCCTGCCTCGAAGTTTTACAGATAAAGAGGATCCTGCCGGCGAGACATCCCTCGACCGTGTTGCATACCCTTCCCTTTCTGGCGAGTGACCCTGGAAAAGCAATTTAGGGTCCTCATCAGATCATGCCATTGCAATTGGACAGGCCATATCAAAGCCCTAGACTGTCAATGCAAGTAGTCACTGTCCCCTTCCCCTTGACCAACTCTAGATTTACCAGGTATTTATTACAAGAGAGATATGTTCCCAGGATAATTGCAATTGTTATAAGAGATACTTACATAAAGAGTACAGGTTCCCCCCCTCTGCAGAACCCACCTCAACAATGTTATGAAGAATAAAGAGACACAAGAAATCAACAAGACAACAAAGTCAAAACATGTTTCAGGTCAATTCTGTTTTAATCACGACAAGTATGAAACACATAAGGCCCTCTTTAATGTCAGAAATGCATGCTTGCTTTTCCTCATAATATCAAAGTCATGAATATTAGCATACAAAACTTACAAAATTCTATGGATAAAATAGTCTCTATATTCCATCTTAAAATCAACAGAATTGTGGGATGTATGATAAAAGGATGTAATAAATACACAAATTAATAAAACTTTTCCTATTTCTGGCAGTCATCACCTTCTACAAGATTTAAGCATGTAAAATGCAAAATCTCTACTGTAAATGGAACAGTAACTTTTCTATTTTTCTTTTCTTATTTTTCAGTACTTCCTGCTCAATTAGCGTGACTCATCAATGCTTCAAAAGGGACTTTCCTTTTCAGCACCTTTTTCTCCCACAGCCTCCTACCATACCTTCAGGAAGACCTCTCAAAGTGGACCATCCATCAAGTCCTTATTCTATTCATATTCTCTATATCTACTTGCAATGTACTGCATGCTCCCTGATGATCTATACACAATCATAACTTGTTGCATCTCATTAGACAAACTTTGTTTCTCAAGTGATTTTCTAAGAGAATTTCCTGCCTTTTGAACAGATTTTCATTTTCCTTTCTCTTTTTGTATTAACTTAATTATGTTCATTGTAACTTGTTAATCCCTGAGATTTCTTGTGAATTTGCAACTACCATGACCAAGGAAAGAGAAGCATGCATGGACAATAAAAACCTTATTGTCAAGACACAAGGGAATGAATGAGTCACAAACATTGCCATGATGTCCTTAAACTAGCATGCACTCAAAAACTTAGAGAAAAAGCAACACGCAATGGGACAACAGCTACGCTCGATGTTGTACTGATGGAAACAGGAGAACAATACAGGAATGCCAGAGGGATGCAAGAGAATACATGCTGAGGTAGCTAGGTTAGATTAGAGGAGGAATAATATTCAATAACTTGGTACAAAACCACACAATAGAGCAAAATAATCATATATCATCTACTCTAGCCTGCTAATTGAATACAACAAGATATACGATGTTACAATGAACAAATGTTAGAAAAATTCTGCTGATTGAATACAACAAGATGTACGATGTTACAATGAACAAATGTTAGAAAAATTCTGATGATTGACGTACTTCCCAAGCATAGGTTTGTGTCGGGTTTGCTCATCCTGACTAACTCATCCTCACTCCTCCAACAACTTTTGACCAAGGCCGTCCTGTCTGTGTCAGTGCACTCCTGCTGTAGTTCATTACAATGGTGTGTGGAAAACTGTTATTTAGTCTTGCTTCAGTCATCATTTACTATCTCTCCTCCCTCTGCAGCAAACATAATCATTGCATTAGCTATTCTAAATGGACCAATTTGAATAGATCATTATCAAGTTTACATTGTGCAATTCTACAGGAAGCCCTGACGTAACCTACTTTTCCCTGCAACAGTCCATGGGGATAGCATTACTGCCCACATAGGCATTTATGAACACTATGTGTGCTCTCGAGCACGCATGCGCTCTCTCTCTCTCTCTCTCTCTCTCTCTCTCTCTCTCTCTCTCTCTCTCTCTCTCTCTCTCTCTCTCTCTCTCTCTCTCTCTCTCTCATATTCATGACACTGGTTGTTGCCTTTCAATGTACACTGAATAAAGGTGATTTACTGCTAGCTAGCATCATGCAGGCAACACTAATGATGAATGTAACTATGAATAATAGCTCCACAAGACCAAAAGAGGAGAAATGACAGAGAGTAGAGAGAAAATGAAGCAGGAGGTTCCATGGGCAATTCAAGATCTTCAGATCTGCAGGCATTAACGATTGAGATGAAGTCACTTGCAGAGATGGGGCAATTGTGAAGGCACAGGTTTCAGTGATTCCAAAACACACTTTCCCCACTGCAGGCATCATTAGTCTTCAACCAAGACATCCCAAAACAAGCTCTATGACCTACAGTGATGGCCACAAAACCTCTACAGTGTTGAATTAAAATTTAATATAGTGAACTAGTGACGTGCCTAGAGACTCCTGTCAATGCCAGAGAGAGCAAACAGAATCTTGGACGGATTTACTTCCAGTCTATTGCAAATGAAAGAAGACAAGCATACACCTCCTATGTGACCTAAAATTTCTCTTGAGTTCAGAAAACTTCTTGAAGAACAGAAACTCAACTTGCTACAGAAAAATGTCTGTGAGAGAAGCTTAGAAGCAAACTAAGACAACAATATTGCGACACTGATCTCATTTCAAACTGAAATGATTTACATAGACTTAAGTCCATGTATGCCACCTATCTTGACATAAAAACATAATAGATTAACACAATTTTAACAAAGCCAAATAGAAGAAGTAGGGGAAAAAAGGGTAACTTTGCATCAACTAAATCAAACAAAGTATTCTCTACAGGCTCCAATATCCCCTTGAAACCAATATTCAAGACTTCGTTTCCACTCCTTCCTAACACCCATTGATTCATGTCTAGGTTTAGAAAACCAAGTTTAGCCTAAATACACTCTAGTGAAAAACAACATTCTTGTTCTCCTGATCCATTCTGTTCTCACCACATCACCACAGCTACCAGTTTACCTCTAATTGTCACTTCCACACCACCACCATCTCGATACAGAACACAGCACTTCTCCTGATTCAATGGTCACCACACCTCCACAATGTCCAGTCTGTATGATTTGAGTATCAGCACCTCTCATCAATTTCTCTCCTTCTTCACTCCGCATCTCTTGGCAACTCATGCCAGAACGGAAGAGCAGAGCTCACTGGTCAAACCCAGCCTTGTCTTACTGACAGGCCAAACAACATCAAGCCATACACCTGCATGAGGACACCTCTCCAATATTGTAATACTGCACAACTCAAACAGCAACATGTATCCATGTAGGAAACAAAAATAGCTTGGACACAAATCCCTTCACTGCACTTGATGTCCAAGAGACCAAGGACTGTGAGTCATCGCTCAGCAACTATATACATTTATCTACAGGGCATCACTGATGTCCATGAATATGATGCTTACAAAATATGGACTTTTCTGTGCTCTTCTGTGTTCTAATTGTCTCTTTAATAGAACAGGCCTTGTGGGCTGCATATTCAGTCCATGTCAAGTGGAGACATTAGACAGCTATATTCAAAGAAACAAGGAACCTTTTCTAAAAGATGGTTAAAAAATCGCCAACATGTACATATGATAACTTTCATCTTCTTTGAGCAACAAAGAAGTGGTCATTTCCCCTTTGTCAGCTGCCTGTAAATGCTGCTGCCTTTTCTCTGAGGGATGTTTTACATAAGGAGAACCCTCTTCCTCAAAGGAATTATCAGCGGACTGAATCTGCTGCAGTTGGAAATTTCTCCAGTGGGAAAAATTGGAAGAGAAGATATTTCAATGAAAACCATCTCTCTACACATTCCTCTCTTTATGATCAAATACTACTGATGTATGAGTGATTTGTTTTTTCTTCAACAGTTACAAAAAATGCACAGATTCTCTGTTCATTTATCCTGGCATCTGAAAACTTTGTTTTTCTCTCCACGGTCAGGGGTACCATGTCTTTCCCTGACTTATAACAATATATGAAGCAACAGAACCATGTCCCCTTGCTTTCTGCAGCAGAGCAAATCCTAGCTACTGGTGCAAGATATAAGAGAAAAAGTAAGGAAAAAAAGTCACCACAACTGTTACATCTAAAGAATGCTTGATATATATTTTTAACATATTAACACTATGTACATCAGAGCAGGAACACTCATTATTTTGCATTGTTCAGTCTATATCAAACTGTGAATGAATCATGAGCAGTGAAGAGTCTATTCAAATCAATAGGGACAATTTCCATCTATTTCTGAGATCAATGGTAGAGTAGGCATAAATATGGGAAATATAAGCAAAGAAGGGACCATGAGACACCCAGAGAAAGCATCACGCAATGCTAAAGCAATGTCAGAAAGAACAGAAATGAAGAAGAGAGGACTTGGCTATGGCACTGTGTCTTAGCAGCATCTAATGAAGTGTCTCAAATGACAGCACTAACATGCTGAGCTCTGTTGTAACTACCTACAAGCCCTTTGAAACCATCTTTTCTCAAACCGAACAAAGCTATATCACAGAGCGAGGCTACTGGAGAAAAAGATTATGGAATAGACGAGATCAACTTTGTCAGTCACTCCCAGGAGATGATGAGTTTCCATCCTATCCAGGTTCTCATGGTCCATGATCATTACCACCAAACAAGACTGATTGAAATGTAGATATATCCAATTAGATATGGTGCCTTGAACACCAATGCCATGGTGAAAGTTGTTACAGACAATTACTGTAACTTACAGACAGAGACTGCCTATTAAGCTGGCAAGAGGGACAGAAAGGTCTACATTGTTCAGGTGACAGGCAATAACATGAAAAGCCTCAAATGAGGTCTGCTGCAAAACCGCCAGAATCATCCTTGTGGTATCTACATCTAAAGCTACAGACACAAATACAGAAACTTACTACTGCCTAACTCAAAATGGGGCACTCCCTAGGAAACATCCACTCCCGCCATCCCACCAGGACATCTACATCAGACACAGGAAGGCAGCCAACTTAAAGTGAAGGGACAAATCTTGCATGACAATGGTCCAGATATCAGACCACACAAACCTCTCACAACTATATGTAATGGGTGAGATGTGGGATGAACAAAAAGTGTACAAACAGTGCTGCACAATGACACAGGATAAGGAGACAACAAGGGACTTTGTCAGGGTTGGTAAATGGAAAAGAAAGGAATTCGATGTGGTCATTCCAACTGTGAATTTGTAAGTGCCTGTGAAGCTCTCAATCAAGGAAACGACGAGGTATTACTACCTCGCGTCTAGGACGCTTGCGGGAGGACTCTGCCATGCTGTCTGGGATGCTGTCTGTTTCCATGTCGGCTGTAGACCGCTTCACCTTCCTGCCTGAGCGTGTTGTCACCAAGGGACTGGCTCCACTGGGCCCTGCCCCCTTGTGTAGCCCCTTCTGCCAAGCAAGCAAACAAGCCTGGAGTCACACGCAGGGCCAACAATGAGTCAGTGAGGCAGCATGCCTCCAGATACTAGGGTTGGAAAGAAAAGGGCACAAAAGTTAAGGGGGCACATGGCTTGGTCTTTTTTTATGTCGAGGCTGGATGAAAATGATAAGCTGAAAGTTTGCTTGCATGAGTAGAAATGGATGCAAAAATCATAAAGGCATGTTTAAAATTTTCTTCTGTTGTGGTTAATTTGTTTTGACTTTCTCTAACTTTAAAGTCAAATTTATCAAAATGGGGTTTTCCTTTCTATACTATAGTGACCTTTTTTGCCCCTGAAATAAGGTCTTAGAATAAAGACAACAAGTTGTATTTTAACATGCTTGCATATAAATGGATGTAGAAATATTTGCTATTTTTTAATAATAATTTAATCAAGTCATGTTGGGAGTGGTTTTTTCTTATAATAATGCCATTTATCACTAGGAACATTAGTAAGTGTTACAGATACATTTATTATGTTTATTTGTGTAATATAGTCCTTTTTTGTTTAAAACAATTGCAATCATAAGGAGGTTGATTGCTATAGTTTGGTAGATAGGCAAAAATAGGTATAAGTATTTTTGTTTTTGCATCATGGGGGGGTTGTGGTCTGGGCCCTACGTCCCGCACAGCAAATGGATGGTGACGCGCAACACATAGCCTCTCCCATCCCGGGGTAGTGATTGCTGCTGCAATGCAGCTCGCTGCACATGCACGCATATGGCCTCTCCTACCCAAATGCTCCTTCAGGAACACCTTCACGTGGTCCCCCTGTTACTCACAAAGCTTCCTGCAGGTGCGACCGAGCACTCGGCGGTATAACCGGGAACTGGGCAGACTGGGCTCATAAGCCTTGGTTGGCAACCAGTCTAGGAGAAGGACAACTCCGACTTCAAACCCGGGCAGATGGAGCTCGTTAGCCTCGTCAGGCAGTTCGTCTAGGAGAGGGAAACTCTGATGTAAAACCCACCCCTGCGGGCTCGGGGTAAGAATTGACCCACCGCGTCTCCCTGCGCGATTCGTAAGAGGCGAATAAAACTAGGGCTCCGCTGCCTTGTGGATACCTTCGGGAGGAGGAAAGGCTAAGGAGTAAACCCTACACAAATCCGGAGTGAAGCCCCTAAGGCGGTTGGTCGTCAGTCTTGACCTCCTTCCGGCAGCTTCTGCAGCCAGACTGGTGCCAAACGTATCGCTCCGCGTTCCTTTGGACCACACCAGCGAGGCCGAGTGGGGGATTCTGTCGACTGGGCAACCCAGGATCTCCATACACGCTGCCCAGGCTCGCGCCCTGGAGAGGTCACTTCAGTGCCGCTGTTTTACAGTGACAGAAACAACACGGGAGACAGCAGTTACGAGTTCTAAGTCCAGAGTGATTGGCGTGTGCTCGGACGCTACGGGTTGTCTCCGACGGTGGGAGGAACCATCGCAGTTCCACTGGTCAGCTACCGCCCGCCTCCCCCTGGCAAAGATGGCATCCCCCCTGAGGTCATCAAGGCTGGCAAGCGAACCGCCCTCCTCCACCACCTGCATGAGCTCCTACTTCAGTGTTGGGAAGAAGGAGCTGTCCCTCAGGAAATGCGTGACGCAAACATCATCACGCTATATAAGAACAAAGGAGACCGCAGCGACTGCAATAACTACCGCGGAATATCCCTACTCAATATCGTTGGGAAGGTCTTTGCCCGTGTGGTGCTAAAACGGTTGCAGACACTTGCCGAGCGAGTCTACCCTGAGGCACAGTGCGGTTTCAGATCGGAACGCTCAACCATCGATATGGTCTTTTCCCTCAGACAGCTGCAGGAGAAATGCCGTGAGCAGAGGCGACCACTGTACATCGCCTTCATCGATCTGACCAAGGCATTTGACCTGGTCAGCAGAAAAGGTCTATTCACACTGCTGCAGAAGATCGGATGTCCCCCAAAGCTCCTGAGAATGGTCATGTCCTTCCATGAGGGCACGTTCGGTACCGTCCAGTATGACGGCTCAACCTCAGACCCCTTTCCAATCAGAAGCGGCGTGAAACAGGGCTGTGTGCTTGCTCCTACCCTCTTCGGCATCTTCTTCTCCTTGCTACTGTCCTACGCCTTCAGACAGTCTGAGGATGGTGTGTACATCCATACCAGAAGTGATGGAGGTCTCTTCAACCTAGCCCGCCTCCGTGCAAAGACCAAAGTGCAAAGGGTCCTGATCAGAGAGCTGTTGTTTGCTGATGATGCTGCCCTGACTGCGCACACAGAGGAGGCGCTGCAGCGTCTCATCAACTGCTTTGCCCAGGCATGCAAAGAATTCGCTCTGACCATCAGCATCAAGAAGACTGAAGTCATGGGTCAGGATGTCAGTACCGCTCCCAGCATCTCCATCGGCGATCACACCCTTATGGTGGTGGAGGAGTTTACATACCTGGGCTCCACCATCTCAAGCAACTTGTCTCTGGACGCCGAACTAAGCAAGCGCATTGGCAAAGCCGCAACATCACTGGCCCGCCTCGGAAAGCGTGTCTGGGACAACTCCATGCTGACGACAAACACCAAGATGAAAGTCTACCAGGCCTGTGTTCTCAGCACGCTCCTTTACGGAAGCGAAGCGTGGACCCTGTATTCCCGCCAAGAACGCCGGCTCAACACCTTTCACATGCGTTGCCTCAGAAGGATCCTGGGCATCAGCTGGCATGACCGCATCCCCAACAAGGACGTACTGGCGCAAGCAGGTATTCCCAGCATGTTCGCCATGCTCAGCCAGAGACGACTTAGATGGCTGGGTCACGTCAGCAGGATGGATGACGGCCGAATACCCAAAGATGTGCTGTACTGCGAGCTCGCCACGGGATCCAGACCTGCAGGAAGACCTCTCCTCCGCTACAAGGACGTTTGTAAACGTGATATGACGGCGGGAGGCATCAACCCAGCAGACTGGGAAACGGTGGCCGCTGACCGCAACAGCTGGAGACACGCCGTCAAGACTGGCATCCAGGCCAGCGAGAGGAGGAGACGGGAGCAGTGGGAGGAGAGGAGAGAACGCAGACGACAGAGGATAGCGTCGGCATCCACAGAGCCACGCCAAGACTTCACTTGCGACAAGTGCAACAGAGCATGCGGCTCAAGGATCGGGCTCTACAGCCACAGAGTACGCTGCCTCTCAACCCCGGACTGACCAAACCTGGCGCACACCCCCATAGTCTCACGAGACTGACGGATGCCAACAACAAACCATGACTCATGAATAACTCAACCTGAAACAATGACAATTAGTCTGAATGTTTCTTGTGTGTTTGTACCATCCGCAAACTTTTATTAACAAAGCATTAACATTTGCTGAGTGATGACTTATTTTTCTAATGCCCCTTTTTCTATGCCATGTGCTGCCTGAATGAACATAAGGAGAAAGATAAGTGGGAGAAGAAGAGAAAAGGAAAAAAAACTGTGCCAAATGAAAAGAGGAAGAGAAGCAGATGACAGTGAGGTGAAGGAATGTTTAAGTGAATAGAAAGAGAGAGCAGTGAAGAAGTAGAAAGTACAATAGATGAAAAAGACAATGAGAAAGATGGACATTGAGTGAAAGTTATTGAAAAGGAATATAAGGTGAAGAAATATGAAATGAAAGAGACTTCTGAGGAAGAGGAACATAAGGAAAACAAGTAAGGTGAGTAACAGACCAATGAAGTAGAAGAGGAGACAGAAAACCCCAGTAAAAGGTACAGCACTTCAAAGCAGATTACAAAGATCACATTCGAGCAGATACAGTCCAGAAGCATTTGCAAGAGAAATGCCATGAATCTCTACTTTCACACTTGATTTTCATTGACATGTCTACTGCTTATCCTTCACAAACTTAACTTGCATGGAACTACACCCTTTGATGCATTCCATTCACAACAGATTCTGCCATCAACACGTCTACTCTACATCTGCAAGAACAAGCTAGAAGTGAAAACCCAACACACCTTCCTTGGAGACAGTTTCTTTGGTGAGGCATGGATCTTCTGCCGCATGGACTTTTCCTTATCACGGCCGTGCTGGATGGCCTTCTTGAGTAGCTTGCCTCCCTTGTCCAGACTGGGACGGCGGCCTGGCTTGGCTAGTGGCATTTTGGAGGTGGAGGCCAATGC
Organism: Theodoxus fluviatilis; assembly: GCA_034096865.1. Classification (NCBI taxonomy): domain Eukaryota; kingdom Metazoa; phylum Mollusca; class Gastropoda; order Cycloneritida; family Neritidae; genus Theodoxus; species Theodoxus fluviatilis. Next base: position 24,151 of record JAWQFJ010001030.1, on the reverse strand, counting down.
TTCCTTAGCAGTCACACGCTTGCCCTCAACAGGAGACAGGCTCTGGGGGCGTTCCTCCTCGGCCTCACTGCTGCTGGAGGTCTGGCGACTTTCCGCCGAGGAGGCCAGAGGCTTCATCCCTCCCTTCAGGATGCGTGGCTGTCAGAAAAGATTATATAAATAAGTCTTACAAAAGATAAATCACTTCAGCATATCTTTGATTTTGGGGGGGAGGAGGATCTTTAAAAAAAAATCTTATTTCAAGCAAACACTTGTGAATGACTTTCCAATGAGTGTTCAAACAAAGATTGGGCTGGGGCAAGCTTACAGTGTCCTGCAAAAACCAGAGGTCCTGCCCAGTCTAGGATTCAATGCTCAAAACATACTACAAACCTTCCCACATCGAACAAAAGCTGCATTAGTGCATAACACCATGGCTTTTGAGTCCATCAATTGGTTCCAGGTGGAAGCATCTTCAACGACACAAATCTTCCTCAACAAGACCTGGTCAGTACTGTGCCTACCTTGAGCTGGCCCTATGACAAACTCCTACATCCAGCAAGTTGTATCAAAGCCAAACACATTTAAATCGGAGCTCATAGCTTGCTGCACCTCAAAGCATTCAACACAGCCTTATTGATTCGGTCACTCCACCAAGCCCCAGTCAGCACTGTACCCACCTTGAGCTGGCCCTGCTTGCCGTCATGGCAGCATTTGGGGCACTCCCAACTGTTGGGTAGGTCTTCGTTCATGTTGCCCTCGTTGTCCAGGTTCTCATACTTGCGCCGAAGGCATGCTGGATGTACGATCTCCCAGCAGATGCCACACTCCATCAGGGTGGTTGCCTCGTCCACCTCTCCCTCCTCCCCTGCATGGCTGTCCATCTCATCACAGAGCACACAAGTGGCCGTATGAGGAAGCACAGGCTGAAATTCCAGGAGGGCAAGGCTTTACTAAACGAGTAAGCTAGCTAGGGCAAATGTTGCTCCATAACATGGATGAAAGTAAATAAAAGAAAGATATTATCTTGTTACAATGTAAGTGGAGAACTGGTCGAATTTGCTGCTGGACAGATTAGGTGCCTTGTGGGTGAAGCTCTTAATTTACCTCATGCATCAATATATCGTGAACTGATCATATGGAAAAAATTATTACAGCATCTTCATCACCTGTAAATTTTAATCCTTACCATGGCATCACAAGAAACACCAACCCCTCTGTGGCAAATTAACAGACTTATAAAAAATAAATAATAAACACCTCATTTCAATCTATCATAGCTCCTAAGCTGTACAATTTCATCATCTGTCCACTTTTCTAAACACAGAAACCATCCACTGAAACTAGTGAATGTTGCACATGCATGTCATGTATTTTATCAATGAATACAACAGATAGGATCTGTCCACTGAACAAGGAGTATGCAATAGCCACAGTGGGCCTGGACCGAGTAACTGGTATCGGTATGCTACTGCCACACAGTATGGCTATGGAAGCAATTCATATCTACAACACCAGGATGATTATTTACAAAAATCACCCACCAGTAGACCACATAACCTTTTGTTTAAAAACCGAGTTTAGAAAAGATATCAAGGAACTCACCCTCATGCACTGGCGGCTGATACAGCTCTGCTTCATGCGTCCAGGGCCTCCATACTTGCGCATGTCTTTGCAGAAGCTGCACTCTCCACAGTCATTGCGGGTGCAGGCCTCACACTTCTTGCACCGTGTGCGCCGACGTCGCACAGCTGAGGAAGAACCCTTGGCAGCTTTTCCCTTGCCTGCAGCAAGCTTTATTCTTGGCTTGACAATCTTTGGCTGCAGAGAGAGGAAAGTGTGATACAGCTACTTGGCTTTATCCAGTCAGCAATAGAATTCATTCAGCTTGCAATAGTTTGGCCATCCTCCCATAAACTAATTATGTGAGCAAGCCAGCAGTTCTTAGTACTCTTGCACCGGGGGTTCAAGAAATGTCAACATTAAAAAGCAAATTAACAAATTTCTATATGCTTCTCCCATTAGAAAGGATCCATATTACTCTCATTAACCAGTTAAGCCAGATAAAATCAAATACTTTTTTGGAGCACAAATTGGACACTGGCTTCCTCTCTAGAGCATAAAAGAGACGTAGTAAAAGATATCACCTTTTCTGACTCGGGCCAAGTCAGCAGTGGATTGCCAGTGATAGAGTTCTTCACATCATCATTCTTGTGATCTAGGAGCAGTTGCTGAAAAAAGGTATACAACACATGGTTACATCTTCACAGTCAGTCAATCACACATTGACATAGATCAACTACACCTAAGTGGACCCATATAACATGACAAGTTGCATTATCAGGCTTAAATCTGTACCATTACTGTCACATAGAGTACAAATGTAACCAATACAAAATACAAAGCCAAACACTTACTGCACTCTGTCCCAACAGTTGGGCTCACCCCAACCTATGAGGTAAGGCTTCACTGAAATGCACTTATACTCTGATGTAAAAGCAGGGATTACACTCCAATTCTGAACACAGATCTCCAAGAAATATTTTTTTAAGGAGGGAGGGAGGGAGAGAGGGAGGGAGGGAGGGAGAGAGGGAGGGAGGGGAGGGGAGGGAGGGAGGGAGAGAGAGAGAGAGAGAGAGAGAGAGAGAGAGAGAGAGAGAGAGAGAGAGAGAGAGAGAGAGAGAGAGAGAGAGAGTGTGAGTGAGTGTGAGTGTGTGGGTGGTGTGTGTGTGTGTGTGTGTGTGTGTGTGTGTGTGTGTGTGTGTGTGTGTGTGTGTGTGTGTGTGTGTGTGTGTACATGTGAGCAGCTTGAAAAGAAAATCAAGAGAAGTTAACAATTGAAATCTTCAGCAACCCTAGCTTGAGATTCTTATCAGTATTATGCATGAGTACTTTTCCAAGGCCCTGTCATTGCAATATACAAAGTTCTGAGGGCCTACCTTGAAATCTTTGAGCAGAGAAGCAGGGTCTATGAGGTCTTTAGGAGGATTCCTCTTGTTGGGGGCAAGGCTTTCCAGATGTTCCACCAGCTTCTGCAGCCCTTCCAGCTCCCACTTGGTCAGATGCACCCATTTGCCAGGTGCCCCATCTTTCTTGGTGCCCTCCTCTGTGGAGTTCTCCTTGTCCTCACTCTCAAACTTGAACCCATTCGCCTCTATCAGCTCAGAGTCAGACTCGCCACTGCTCATCATCTCGGACTTGACCGAGTCCACAAAGGAGCCCGAGGCATTCTTGGGGACTGTCCGACTGCTCTTCCTGGCAGGGTTGGAGTCTTCATCATTGGGAGCCACTTTGAGCGTGTTAGCGTCGATCCTTGTCAGCTCCACTGTCACATTCTTCGACACCTTGAGCTGCTGGCCATCACTCCCACCCTCAACCTTCACCCGGCCTGCCTTGCCAGCAGAACTAGCTTCATTGGGGTTGCGAGACGGTGGTCTTGAATCAGGATTTCGAGATGGAGGACGGGAGTCGTCATCAATGAAGGAAGAAGCTGGAGAGTCAGGTCTGTCATCTGTGTCTTCCTTTTCCTTCTCGACAGGCTTCTTCACGTAGGACCTCCCCAACAGGACACTCAGATAGCGGTCCATTACGTACCACATGATCTCGGTGTAGAAGGGGTAGCGGAACTTCTGAGGCACCTGTAGGTCATAATGCAAGGTTTGGTATGTGAATCTGCTAGGATTTCAATTATTCTAAGTATTAAACAAATCATTTCCTTCCAAGTGGCATGGACAAGTCCCATTAGAAACTATCCAGATAAAATTCCATCTATATATTAATACGCAAAAAGGTAAAACTTTGTGCAAGAACTCCTCCGAGCCCATTTCGCCGATCGCTTTGCTTTTTGGCATTGGCCCAGAGGACGGTTGGGAAGGGGTCGTAGGGTATTTTTCTTGACCAAATTTGACTTTGAAGTGACTTTTATTTATGTTTTTACGTTTTGGTGTTGCAAGGGACGGAACTCTGTCCCGACTCAAGTTTTGGCATGTGTGACATCGAAGAATGACGTGACGTAATTTCGTAATTTTTTAATCCCTCCCTCCAGCTTTTAGGTCCTCGCAAGTTTCAGTCGGCGGCCTTCGTCCTATGATCGCATTTTTGGTGGACCAACTCGGATCATATATATACGTTAGCGTCGAGGGGATAGAGCGCTGGACTGTGAACGCTCGAAAGTCCTAAAGTGGGAACGCCGTGTTACGTCCGAGTTACCTCACCACATCACTGCGACCATGTGGGGAGGAGGGATGGGAAGGGGAGGAGGGACGGGCAGGGGACGCAGGGAGACTGGGGACTGGAGGGAGACTGGGAATGGGAGGGGTAGGGGAGGAGGGAGGGGGACGGGGAGAGGAGGAGGGAGGGGGACGGGTGAGAGGAGGAGGGAGGGGGACGGGGAGAGGAGGAGGAAGGGGGACGGGGAGGAGGGAGAGGGACGGGGAGAGGAGGAGGGAGGGGAAGGGGAGAGGAGGAATGAGGGGAAGGGGAGGAGGGAGGGGGAGGGGAGAGGAGGAGGGAGGGGGAGGGGAGGAGAGAGGGGGAGGGGAGAGGATGGGGAAGGGGGACGGGGGGGAGGATGGGGGAGGGGCACGGGGAGGGGGAGGGGGACGGGGAGAGGAGGGGGGAGGGGGACGGGGGACGGGGGGGAGGGAGGGGGACGGGGAGAGGAGGGAGGGGAAGGGGAGAGGAGGAGGGAGGGGAAGGGGAGGAGGGAGGGGAAGGGGAGGAGGGAGGGGGACGGGTAGAGGAGGGAGAGGGAGGGGAGGAGGGAGGGGGTGGGGAGGAGGGAGGGGGAGGGGAGGAGGGAGGGGGAGGGGAGGAGGGATGGGAAGGGGAGGAGGGATGGGAAGGGGAGGAGGGGTGGAAAGGGAGGGGAGGAGGGATGGGAAGGGGAGGAGGGGCGGGGTAGGATATCGTAGACAAGGGGTGGAACTCTAAGGGGGAGAGTCGCGGGGGCATGCGGTTTGGAGAGTTGGCCCGGGTGAGGAAGCTGCCCTGGGGTGAGCGAGAGAGCAGAGAGTGTAGTGGCAGCAAGGTCTAGGAGAACCGAGCTCATGGGATTCAGAACTGGTGGAGAGATCTGGGGAGGGACCGAGCGGGGGGGGGGAGGGGGGAGGGGGGGAAGGCGGGGGGTCGGGGGCTAGGGTCGAGGCCGCCGGAGGGGGGCCTGGCCAGTTCACGGAGAGCGCATGGGTGAGATCGGGCGGTATTGACCTGTGTTTGGTGTTTCCAAGTCAGTCTGAGTTTGTATGTAAACATGCTATAAAATCTGATTTACTAGAACTCTTTAATAACTTTAGTATCCCATGTGTAGCACGGGTTTCCGCTAGTGTAGATTAATTTCTATATAAGTCAATGTTCTGGTATCTTTTTTAGCAAGATAGAATTTTTACAAACTTGTTACTGATGGCAGCTAAAGTATAATTTTCAACATCTAAACCCTTCAGGAAGCACCAATGCACAACAGCCTGCACCACATCAGTTACAAGATAGCAGTGGGCCATAACTCCTGCACTTACATGAGTTCTGTCTTCAATGCCAGCCACTCGAAGCTGTTGTGGAATGTTGAAGCTATGGAGAAAGTTTCCACCGAACACCAAGGAGTCCTTGGGAGTGTACACAGCATGAATCCAGCCTGGCAGGCAAAGAAAAACTACATTTAGCAGATTCTACAATGAAGAATGCGGGTATGGTTGAAAGGAACACAATGATTTCCAACTCACATTATTAACTCCTTTTCTCTATTACACTCACACCGGAGCTGCTGGGCAGCATCCCATCTCCAATCATCAATATGCTCTCTCTGCAGTAAACTGAAGTACTCACCAGATGGAATGATGAATGTGTAGCCAGCCTTAAGTGTGACCTTCTGACAGTGGTCCATATGGTCTGCCAAGAAGACATCACCTTGCTTGGCAGAGAGGACCCAGTCCTCATAGCGACTCAGGTTTTCCTCTGTCGGGGGCACCAGCCAGAATACCTTTACAAAGACAACAAATCACCTTTGTGTGAAAAACCTCATGAACATTTAGAATAATATTTTTTAAAAGACAAATTAACAATTGTAAAAACACATCCAGAAGGGAAACTATCTTTCAGGGATTACAAATACAAGTAATTCACAAGCTTTGAGATACACACACACACACATCACACACACACACACAGACACACACAAGCAAGCATAGAGATGGATAAGAGAGGACACATTTGTGACTTTTGTTTCACAACCTGGTCGAGGTTCCACAAAAAGAATGCACTAAATGCTGATAATACACCACTCGCCAAACTAAAAAGATCTCAATATCATCAATTAGTATATCAATAAAAATTAAAATAAATGATTTAACCTTTAGAGCGCCGCCGGCGCATTGATGCGCCACAGCGTACTTTCCCCAGACATCCGCCAAGGCATCAGTGTGCCGAGCGATAGTGACATGCTTTGTTTACTTGCCTAGCGCAGCCTTCGAGTCATGCTGTTCTAAAAATATCACGTGGCAACGAGATCCGCCATTTTGGCGACCAAGAGAACGTGGGCGAATTTTGTGCAAATTTTTTTCACGAAGTTGCGTCTTTGTCGTTAGTGAACGGGACTTTTTTCTTGTCCAGTATGGCGACTTACGAAAACGTTGAAGCGCTTGTGGAGTTATTTTTCGATTCTGACTCTCAGAATATGAATTTGAAGGCTTTACTGACATTGATGTGATGGGAGATAGAGGGCAAGCACGTGCTTCGACCGATCTGTTGTGGTCTTTAGATCGAGAGGAGCGGAAGCTTGATTCAGATGAAAATGGCTTGGCTGACTTCCCTAGCGTAAGTAATTGTAGGATTTTTTGTTTTGTTTTACCCTAAAACATTTTCAGATGTATTTCCAATTAATCAAAAGCTGTTGTAATCTTGAATAAATAGAGCAGTGTAGGAAAACACAGTGCTTCGACTGATGTGTTGTCAGTTGTGGTCTGTAGATCGAGACTGAGAGGAGCGGAAGCTTGATTCAGATGAAAATGACTCGGCTGACTTCCCTAGTGTAAGTAATTGTAGGATTTTTTGTTTTGTTTTAGTTTTCCACTCGCCAAACTAAAAAGATCTCAATATCATCAATTAGTATATCAATAAAAATTAAAATAAATGATTTAACCTTTAGAGCGCCGCCGGCGCATTGATGCGCCACAGCGTACTTTCCCCAGACATCCGCCAAGGCATCAGTGTGCCGAGCGATAGTGACATGCTTTGTTTACTTGCCTAGCGCAGCCTTCGAGTCATGCTGTTCTAAAAATATCACGTGGCAACGAGATCCGCCATTTTGGCGACCAAGAGAACGTGGGCGAATTTTGTGCAAATTTTTTTCACGAAGTTGCGTCTTTGTCGTTAGTGAACGGGACTTTTTTCTTGTCCAGTATGGCGACTTACGAAAACGTTGAAGCGCTTGTGGAGTTATTTTTCGATTCTGACTCTCAGAATATGAATTTGAAGGCTTTACTGACATTGATGTGATGGGAGATAGAGGGCAAGCACGTGCTTCGACCGATCTGTTGTGGTCTTTAGATCGAGAGGAGCGGAAGCTTGATTCAGATGAAAATGGCTTGGCTGACTTCCCTAGCGTAAGTAATTGTAGGATTTTTTGTTTTGTTTTACCCTAAAACATTTTCAGATGTATTTCCAATTAATCAAAAGCTGTTGTAATCTTGAATAAATAGAGCAGTGTAGGAAAACACAGTGCTTCGACTGATGTGTTGTCAGTTGTGGTCTGTAGATCGAGACTGAGAGGAGCGGAAGCTTGATTCAGATGAAAATGACTCGGCTGACTTCCCTAGTGTAAGTAATTGTAGGATTTTTTGTTTTGTTTTAGTTTTACCCTAAAACATTTTCAGATGTATCTCCATTACTTGGAGACTCTATGCACTTTTGCATTTTCATCAAAAGCTGTTGTATTCTTGAATAAATAGAGCAGTGTAAGAAAACACAGTGAATTTGTTTGTTTTTTGTTGTTGTCTGTGTTCCATGATTTTTTAGCAGCTGAAAAAAACATTATATGGCATTTTCATTAATTGCGCCATGTAGGCCATCCATTTTTCTACTCACCCTCCAAAAATCTAAAGGCCATCCATTTTTCTACTCACCCTCCAAAAATCTACTTCAAAGCTTGAATAGGTAATAAATTATGTTTTTTTAAGTAAACATGGTGTCGAACTTGACCACACATGATAAAATGTGTGGCTCTGGGGTAAAGCAATGACGAAAATTGGCGGCACTTTAAAGGTTAAAATTAAGTCATAAATTCATAAAGTCCATGAAAAATTACATGTCTCAATACATTACAATACGGAATACAGAATACTTTACAGTCTCCCAGCAGGAGAAAATCTTTCAGTGGGAGCTCTAAAATAAACGCACATAATACGGAAGACAATTCAAATCACATGGAAATCAAAGTTACATGGGAAATTAAACTGCATAGGTCTGCACCTGCACTCATGAATGCACTGTGCACAAAAGAATTTAAAAAATAAGAAGGGAATGTATTATGTATTCATAACTGCATGCTCAGAGATCTGAGAACCATGCATGCCAAATAAAACACTATCAAGGGAGATTACTGAGGTAGCAAGTACTTCAGTTACCTGCCCTTTGACCACATCTGGGTGGAAAGGTATGTCGCGCTGTCTGTGAGTGTGTGGGTGTGGTGGTGGTTATGTTAGGAATGGCAACATTCAAACTGTGTACGATAAATGGACTTGACAATAAGCCATTCTGTGGCAAGAGCTTCTATTTTCCCTTTCCCTTGCAAATAGAATTTTGCCATTAATTCAACACGAGAATGTCAATGACAGGCACAGAACCAAGTCATACCTCAATAGTCATTCCATCAACTGCATTTCCAGAAATAATATGCTCAGCCCTTATCATTTCACATCACATGAATACATAAGGAAATACGATTTAATCATTTGATCATCACTAGTCTATGAGAACTTATTGGCTATCTGTGGAGCAGTTGGTATTGCAGTACCTTTCTATGCTGTCATTTTCAAAGTTCTTGAACACTTAGCAAATTGTCATTTCAGAATATTCAAATTGGGGGGTGGGGGGTGGGGGTGGGGGTGGGGGTGGGGGAGGGGTGGGGGTGGGGGACCCTACAGTACCCATAAGGGTGGGGGTGGGGAATCCATGCAGAGCCTAAAAACCCAAGACTCCCAATCCTATCTGTGTAACTTCCTCAGGCAGACTTGCATTTACCTGGACACAAAATGTTCAATACAGAACACTCATAAAAGCAAAAGAGAGAGATGTAATTCTGCCCTAACCTTTTCTCCGTGGAGAATGTGATACCACACTGAGGTTCCTCCAAAGTCCACATGGAAGTCTGTGTAGCAGCCCTCAACGCTCATCAGGCAGTATCTGCATAGAGACAGGAGATGCACTCAGATTATGAATAATCTACTCAAGTTTAAAGTTTACAGAAAAAAGAGGACTTTCATACCATGAGTCTCATCTGGTACGCAGAGATTAGATATAAAGATCAGAAATGCATAAAAACACTGGCAACAAGGTAAAATGCAAAGCAATTAGATAATAAATACATGTAGTTCAGGACATGAATTTGTAATCCAGTACTTGAGTTCTATGCATTGAACAAACGTTTTGCATCACATTGTGCAGATGAACTAATAAATCTGTGTCCACAGAGGCTATTTACATTTCTAATAACAGCAAAAACAATTCATACAACAGTTAACCGCAGATATGTGTTGCTTCTCCTGGCAAAAGGCACCATCACTTTTCATTAAGAAATGGTATAACGTGCAGATGTTCCACTAATCAAACCCAGAATTGGGGGGGGGGGGGGGGGGGGGGGGGAACAAAGAGCGACTTACTTCTGGACTTTAGGGTATTTCATCTTGTCAATGATATTAGTGGCTTCTGTCTGGCACTCCTTCAGGTGTCTGGGCCACACTGTGTCCACCCAGTCTATCTGTCGCACCTGCAGCCACAACACCAATCATCAGCAGACAGAAATAGCACTCTCTCTACATCTAGAATCTAGACTACTCTCCCATGTAAGCAAACATCTTCAAAACAACACTAATTTACGATGGTCACATCAAATGCTTTGTGAAAATGGGTGGAAGTTTTACGTTTATCTAAAATAGTTTTCTTCATCAACCATGAAGACACTTGGAGCAATGCATGCAAGCTATAACACATTTGTCAAACAACAAAGTAGACAATCAAATTCATAGATGTCAGACATTTTCAAATCAAACATTGGAGAGAGAGAGAGAGAGAGAGAGAGAGAGAGAGAGAGAGAGAGAGAGAGAGAGAGAGAGAGAGAGTGAGAGAGTGAGAGTGAGAGAGAGAGAGAGAGAGAGAGAGAGAGAGAGAGAGAGAGAGAGAGAGAGAGAGAGACACTCACATGCTTGACCTTGACCTTTATATGACCTTGACCTTCAGGTGACCTTCAAGGTCAAGGTCAAACAACTAAACCTACCAATGACATCATACACAAAGAAATGCTTTACACATTTTTCCTACCAAAATACATGTGACCTTGACCCAAGGTCAAGGTCATCCAAGGTCATGCAACACAAAGCTGTTAATTCAAGACATAGGAAGCACAATGGTGCTTATTGGCACTTTCTACCATGAGATATAGTCACTTTTAGTGGTTCACTACCCCATTTTGGTCACATTTCATAAGGGTCAAAGTGACCTTGACCTTGATGATATGTGACCAAATGTGTCTCATGATGAAAGTATAACATGTGCCCCACATAATTATTAAGTTTGAAACAGTTATCTTCCATAGTTCAGGGTCAAGGTCACTTCAAAATATGTATACAATCCAACTTTGAAGAGCTCCTGTGACCTTGACCTTGAAGCAAGGTCAACCAAACTGGTATCAAAAGATAGGGCTTGCTTTGACCTATATACCACTTGTAGCTAAGGTCGCCATTCTCAATAACGTGGGGAGAAAATTGGGAAAATGTGAAAAATGACTGTTTTTGAGACCACATTTATGGCTCCTGTGACCTTGACCTTGAAGCAAGGTCAAGTCACTATGTATGTTTTTTGAGGCCTTGTCATCATACACCATCATGCCACATTTGGTGTTGATAGACTTAATAGTCTCCGAGAAAAATCCAACGTTTAAGTTTTTTACGGACGGACGGACGCCCGGACGGACGGACGGACGCCCGGACGGACGGACGACACGGCTCAGTACATAGACTCACTTTTGCTTCGCATGTGAGTCAAAAATAATGTCACAGACAATGGGATGGTGATATGCATCATTCTCAGTCATTAATGATGGCCATCAAGCCCTGTCAACATTTTCTCACCTCAAACAAATGGGCAGCCCCTAGGAGCAATGCATGAGACACTATAAGAAGACAACAAAGAACTCTCTGGGTCCATCACCAAGACTCACCAGGGTGGGTGATTCTACATAGTTCTCCAGGCGGGTGTGGCTGAACTCCAGGCTGATGACATTGAGCAGGCTATTACGGGTTGAGTTTTCATAGTACTTGACCCAATCCTTCATGGACATCTCCAACCCCCGCTGTGTGTTCACGTCCATTACATCCAGCATTCGTCGGCTTCCTGCACACATACACAGACAACACATCCAGATGTAGAGTAGGGATGTAGTTTATCATGCAAGGCTCTGCTACAACAAAAGTGATACTAATGGTGCTACCACCAGGAAATTAGTGCTTTCAGTCACACACTTTTACAATGCGTGTACACATACACACACACATCCAGGCATGAACATGCAACACACAACCCCCCCCCCCCCATCACCACCACACACACAATGTACACATAAACAAGATTAAAAGTAAATGAAAAGCCTAGGAAGAAAAAAGAATGTATAAATGAATGTTTCACTGACAAAGCAGCTTTTCCTCTCAAAAGACCTTAGCTCAATTCTTTTCTTCTCTAAACCAACTTTAATCTTAATTTGATGGGTCAAAAGTTCAGTCATCAACAACCAATGACATTCCCTTGGACCACAGATCCAAAGATGGTGACCAATAGCTAAATTTGACTGAATAATTAAACTTTTCCCTGTACTTCCATAGCAATACAGTCACAGGCATAAAACTCAGGGGTTACCTCCCCTTTGCTCACAGCCCAGTCATGCTTACTACATATGCTTTTTACTTGTGCAGTCATCATCATGAGCCTGTTCAATGTCTCCCTCTCAACCATAGATAACAGGTTTTCCTCAAGCAGTTAGCTCTCTTGGTAATTCAGCCCTAGTGGCCACCATGTGATGCAGTGTCCTGTCACTTATAACACAACTGTGTCATAAAGGTAATCAGCCCAACACACTTTGAACCAGCAGTTTGCATTGGCCGGACACTTTACCAGCAGTTTGCACTGGCCTGATGAACAGTTTCAAAGCTGAAACTGCAATTTCGATTTCTAAAAATCTATGATTGACCAATGATACTCCAAGGAAAACACTTCAATGAACTGAAGAATACTTTTCCACATTCATTCTATACTACTTCTAGCTGCTCTACTTTCTGTTCTAATTGATTAAAGATCTGTTTGAACCAAAAATCTTGATATCTCTCCCTAGAGAGGGAGAGGGAGAAGGGGTGGTGGGGTGGGGGGAGGGAGGAGGGAAGGGGAAGCCATCTTGAAATCTAATTAATTGGGACAAGGACCCTATATGTTCCACTATGCACTACTCTTTGAAGACCTCCATGCAACTGAACTTGTTCATCAAAATCTGTCATTGTTACACTGCAGAGAAAGAGTCAAAATGTGTCATGCTACATAATCCTGATCAGAAAAGCTGGATGACAACTTGCACAGTATTTTTTCTGTACTCACCAACACACTGCTTAACATCGCTGACCTGGAAATTCTCACTTGGTACTCTGCCGGAGGGAAAAGCCAGAAAGGATATCAATAATACAGCCTGATTTTAGGTCATTTCATCAGACCATTTCAACATTTGACTTTAAACAAAAACGGCACTGAGTTATTCACAAAAAAATAAAACCTACCTGAAGCTGCTATTCCCTCCACAAAGTTGACTTTAACACCCCATGATTTTTATATCCTTTGAGCAAAAACCATTTATAAAGGCTAATAAAAACCTATTTCACAGCAAGTTCAATAGCAAATTTTAGTTCAATTCAAAGAGAGCTATAAACATTAACACACACACACACACACACACACACACACACACATTCTACATGTCAAATACTGCATAATTTGAAGAATGATGACTTCTACGCAGCAGAGAAAACTGACCATTGGTTACTCTGCATTTTCAGGACAACACACACTGCCCTACCCAAAGGGTACAAGCCATGGCAAGGGCTCACCTCATTCCTAGTCCAGCCTTGTCCAGGAAAATGATGGGGTTTACCAGCCCCTTCTCCTGGATGAATTTGAGGTTGAATTCTGGAGGAATAGAAAGAAAGCAAATTATCATTTTCCCTTAATTCAAAATTACAACAATGGACACGTGAACAGTACATAATGTGCAGCTATAAATCCCTTGTTTCGTGTTATTGAGAAATGGTGAAATCCTACCTAACATACACTACATATTTCAAGACGGATGGATGGCGTTTTATGGCCTATCAGCCCCCGTACGCTATGTAAAGCCAAAATCATTAGACTAGTTTGGAGTAAGCGAAAATCAAGTCACAATTTCCCTATTTATTCACCTCTTTTGAATCACGTAGGGAGACATGGTGGGTATATTCTGACTCCCAACACACAGGGGGCACTACATATCCAAGTTGAACAATAACATGCCCACTGATTCTTCAATTGAGATGCTAGAGGGAATTACAAGAGGATGCCAGCAGTTTACCCAGGCTGCAATGTGAAGAAAGAAAGATGGATAAGTGGACATTTTTTAATACAAAGGATTCATACTGCAGAATCATCAATAAACATACCCTCTCCTTTGAGCTCCATGACGAAGTCCCCCTTGTAGCTGTTGCATTTGAGCTTGTCCTCAACGCTATAGCTCCTCTTGCCTTCAATCTCATCCTCATCAATGCCATCATCTGTGTAGTGCTTCCTCTCCTTTGCTCTCTGCACACAGAAAGAGGAGTTCTTGGCATGGATGCAAATTATCCTCATAGTCATTGGGGCCAAGGTAATGCTGTAACAGCATAAAAATTAATGTGGGCACACACTGCAGTACCTTCTGAAAAGAAATCCATGCATCCATTTATTAGCAAGTGAAAGGCAAGTTGAGAAGTTTCCCATACTAGCTAGACATGCATAAGCTGAGAACGTTAGCTGTTCAAAGCTCACAAACTATTTTTCATTAAATTGTCAGACATGATTGTATCACCTTGTTTGCATCCATGGTTATAGTTGCACCATACACTTTAGGTCACAGATGCATCAGCAAAATAAGTTCATTCACCGGTGGTGCACACACTGTAACCCTAGCTTTTAAAAGCTTACGGTTGGATTGAATATAATGCATTGAATTGATTTGTCAGACAGCTAGCAGTGGTATCCTATTTGCACACATGGTTGGAGTTCCATGACACACTCATGGTCACAGATGAATTAGCTGTGGCAGTTTATCAGTAGTACACAAACTATGAACCCTAGCTGTTGAAAAACATAGAGCATTTCACTGATCAGCTAGATACACATACTGCAGCATAGGCAGGCACTGCTTATGTAAATATGGTTGGTTTTCCACAAAGCACACTTCATAGACATAATAGTAGCCATAGACTGAGTTTACACTGCACACTGAACTTGAACAGATGAGAGACTGTTTTAGTGTTTACATGAGTAGCAGGTGGATGTAGGCTAAAAGAAATGGGTGAGTGGAGAGGGTGAGGATGCTGGCAGAAAATACATGGAAGCACTCACAGTCTGTATGATGGACTGACTAAATCCTGTGGATGCAGAAAGGCAGGAAGATTGGTATTCCCCTGACTGTGAGTTCAGCCCTTCCCTTGCATCAGCTAGGTCAGGAGGCTCTGGAACAACACTAGGTTCCCCAGGTAAAGGGTCACTGCATCCTGTATGTCTCTCAACATTGCCACTCAGCAGACTGCATGTGTCCTTGCCATTCTCACTTGGGGCCACCTGACTGTCCTGCTTTGAACCTTCCATTAATCTCTCTGCACAAATCCTTTCTTTAGTCAGGCCTTTCTCAGCAACAGTGTTCACCTGATTTTTGTGAGGCGAGGTAGAATGTGTCTTCTCATTGTCCCCAGTGAGACTAAACTCATTCATCACATGTCCTGCACTCCAAGCTGATAGACTTGCAACTGCTGGGGATTCAATATGTGCACAGGCAGAGACTGAGGGCTCTGAGCCATCAGAAGAATCTACCATCTTCTCCCAGCTGTTGTCCTGGGGCAACTGCACCCCATCTATTGCCTTGGTAGCTGCAGCTTCCACCACATTAGTCATGCTGCATGACAGACGCACTTGCTGAGATAATGCCATTTCATGTGAACTTCTGACAGCAGATGAAATTCCATATGAGGATGGCTGAGTTTCAGGATCACAATTTGTGCTTGAAGTGAATGAAGTTCTCAACACATCTGCACCTTTAGGCAGGGTTGTCAAAATTTCTGCTTTTACTTCCTGATGAGCCTGCTGCTTATGCATCAATCCACTGACTGATTGTTCATTTGTGAGGAAAGGTTGATTAGCCTGACATTCTCCTTGATGGTCCACATTTGTCTTAGCCTTCACTAAGGCAGTATTTCTCTCCAAAGCACTCATTGCAGACAGCAGTGTTATCCCAGAGGAAACAGAATCTCAAAGTTTTCTCTGTCAAGCTTTCTGTTTCCAACATATGGAAGTTTTAAGACGGCTATATAATTCCTGTCTGCTTTTCACCAAAACTTTTCCATCAATCCAGTCAGCTATGATGAATGCACTGAAATTTCTCCTCTTTTCAATGGTGATACAGCATCCAACCGGCAGTGATGAAGTTCCCCAAGCACAGTATCAAAACCTTGCAGTGAGAAGTCAAAAATGCTGGATGCACAAACTCAGGTATGGTGCCCTATTGGAGGGAGCACAGCTGCACAAAAAGTTGTGGTAGCAGCTTGCTGCTCCAGCACTTACACTGCTGTCACACAGCTGCAGGCGACAAAATTTGGCCAAATAGGCCACAAAGAGTTGAGTGTGGAAATCCCACTGATGACTTAACTGACTAGTGACAGCAGTACACCAAATCCACATGAAAGAGCAAGCAAATGGAGACACCACGCCACATGAACTGCCTTCCAAGCAGCCAGGTAGGTCCCAGTGTCTGAAGCTGCTCAGTCGGGACTGCCTGTGTCCTGTCTTTGCAGTAACAGCAGGTGACACCTCAGAAAAGTGCAGGTCAAGGTCACGAGCCCAGGGCAGGAGGCAAATGCCCTGCATTCACATATATCAGTTCAGGAAAGGGTGAATGCAGGATGATTGATTCTCGGCTATACAATACATCCCTGGAGAGACAGCTGGAGCAGGACCAGTAGGAAACGTCATGTCAAAACTGCCCCCATGTTATGTATATCTGAGACAGAAAATTGAACAGGGTAGTCAACACAGTGTGCAAGAAAAAGTATGAATGCGAGTTTGCACAACTTTGTGCAGGTTTGAGTTACATAATGTTTTAGTCCAAGTGATTGCAGTCTACTCCAGATGCATCGTAAATCTA
>JAWQFJ010001030.1:0-2500 GCA_034096865.1 Theodoxus fluviatilis | reverse complement strand
ATCAAGAAAAATCACTAGGTCTGGCTAAAGTATGAGCAAGTTGAGTCAGATTTCCCTAGTTATTCACCTCCCATGAATCCAGAAAGGAGATGAGGTGGGTCAATTCTTACCCCCAACCCAAAAATCCAGAATGAGAATGGGAAGGCGTTATCCGTACATAGAGGATTTTGAATACAAAGGCAAAATGGTCATGTTCAGAACAGCAGTAAAATGATTTAAATCATGGAGGGGAGGGGGGGGGGGGGGGAGGGGGGTGGGGGGGAGAGGGGAAGGGGAGGGGGGGGGGGGGGAGGGGGAGGGGGTGAAGGAGGGGGGGGGGACGGGGGAGGGGTTGGGGAGGGGAGTGAAGGAGGGAGGGATGGTAGGGGGGGAGGGAGGGAGGGGTAGGGGGAGGGGAGGGGTAGGGGGAGGGAGGGGGAGGGGGTGTAGGGGGGAGGGGGGAGAGGGTGGGTAGGGGGGAAGGAGGGAGGGGAGGGGGGAGGGGGGGGGGAGGGGAGGGGAGGGGGAGAGGGGGGGGGAGGGGGGGGAGGGGGAGGGGAGGGGGGAGGGGAGGGGGAGGGGGGGAGGAGAGGGGCGGAAGGGAGGGAGAGAGAGGAGAGAGAGAGAGAAGCAGAGAGAGAGGAGAATAAGGAGGACGAGAAGAGAGAGAGAGGAGGAGATAGAGGACAGACAGAGAGAAGAGACAGCAGAGAACGAGAGAGACCGAGAGACAGGAGAGACAGACAGAGAGAGACCAGAGAGAGAGAGAGAGAGAGAGAGAGACGAGAGACAGGAGGACGAGAGAGAGAGAGAGAGAGAGAGAGAGAGAGAGAGAGAGAGAGATCGAGAGAGAGAGAGAGACAGAGACGAGAGAGAGAGAGAGACAGAGAGAGAGACAGAGAGAGAGACAGAGAGAGACAGACAGAGAGAGACAGACAGAGAGAGAGACAGACGAGAGAGAGAGAGAGAGAGAGAGAGAGAGAGAGAGAGAGAGACAGAGAGAGAGACAGAGACGAGAGAGAGACAGAGACGAGAGAGAGAGACAGAGACGAGAGAGAGAGAGAGAAAGAGACAGAGACGAGAGAGACACAGACAGAGAGAGAGAGAGAGTGAGAGAGAGAGAGAGAGAGAGAGAGAGACAGAGAGAGAGAGAGAGAGACAGAGAGAGAGAGAGAGACAGAGAGACAGAGACAGACGAGAGACAGAGACAGACGAGAGAGAGAGACAGAGACAGAGACAGAGACAGAGACGAGAAAGAGAGAGAGAGAGAGAGAGAGAGAGAGAGAGAGAGAGAGAGAGAGAGAGAGAGAGAGAGAGAGACAGACGAGAGAGAGACATAGACGAGAGAGACACAGAGAGAGAGAGAGAGAGAGAGAGAGAGAGAGAGAGAGAGAGAGAGAGAGACGGAGACGGAGACAGACACAAAAACAGAGACGAAGATAGAGGCAGAGACAACGTCAGCCAATCACAACAGGCATACAGTATGATTACCAACTGGCACTAACGGTAGGTAATTTTCACAGGGCAAACACGGAAGGAAGCCCCCTGCCTCCTCACAGCACATGGTAACCGCGGGTGCCAATCATCTAGCCTTGGAAGTTCCTCTCAACGGATTGTCTGCTAGCTTGCCTGCTTGCAAGCCCAACCACCAGCAATGAAAGTCAGCTTCTAGGATAAAATTTCTTCTTTGACGTGCTCATTAAACGTGAAACTTGGCAAACTGATTCACAGGAGCAACTGAATGTTGCAAAATTGTACTGCCGAATCGATGTAGAAATGCAAACAGAAATCTGTACGAAAGCTAAGCCAAACTGGAGCTTCACACTCTAGTTATTCTGAAATAATCTTCCGTTTTTACACTTGGATGTGCCACAGTAAATCCGACAACAAAATGCATTGTGTACAGGAAACCTTTCAAGGTAGCAAGATCTCACAAATTTAACACAGGTTTATCAAATCTCTCTAAATCTCTCTCTCTCTCTCTCTCTCTCTCTCTCTCTCTCACCACATTTGAATATTTTGCCTCAAGGGCTGAATGTAAGAAAGGCACTACTGCCTAATTCACTACCCTTGTAAAATAAAGTTGGTTCGTTCGTTCGTTCGCTCTCTCTCTCTCTCTCTCTCTGCCCCACATCGAGACAAACTCTCTCTCCTCTCTCTGCCCCGCATCGAGACAAACGCTCTCTCTCTCTCTCTCTCTCTCTCTCTCTCTCCAGCATCGAGACAAACGATTCTTTTTCCAAGGTCAGCTCTATGTTTGATTTTCTTAGTCGATTGCTTCAGGATGCCACAGGTCAAAACTGCTTCGAGCCACCCAGCGACACATCACATCTACTTCCACATTCCTCAAATCAGCAGTTTAATTATTTCACCCAAAAAGATACACATATCTTTAAAATCTGCAAAGCGAGGTTTCCGCTCTAAGCGATCAGCCCTATCCAACTTCCCGTCAACAACAGATCACCCTAGACCCCTTTCTTCTTTCGAAATTACTTGGTTGGGGATGGGGCGGGGGCGGGGG
>JAWQFJ010001029.1:92054-127652 GCA_034096865.1 Theodoxus fluviatilis | reverse complement strand
CATGAAGACAAGCTGTCTGAGAAATCTTGGTTTACTCTTTGCAGCCATAAAAAAATGAAAACAACCTCACTGCCAATGTTATCTTTAAGGTTTGTGCACCATCTTCAAAAGACAGGAAACTGAAGAAAAAAATTAAAATGTTATGTGCACTATTTGTGTGTGTGTGTGTGTGTGTTTTCCAGCAACGAGATAAAAAGCAGTAAAGGGTTGCCAGCGAAATTGAGGGTCAGTTGAATGAACTGAAAGAAAGGAAAATTGTATTTGGCCTAATGGCTGTGCCGTGTGCTGTAGGTGCTGGTGGGCTGTTGCCATGCCTACCTGAGAGTGGAGGAGAGCTTTGTGGGCAGCATGGGCACCTTCACGCTTCTGGGCCTGCACAACCTCAGTGTCAAGAACTTTGCCATGGCACTGGTGGCTGCCTGCAGGCAGGCCGCAGACAAGTAAGTGGGAAGGGGCAGAGGGAACAGGAGGCAGAGGAGCTGGAGAAGGAAGGGTGGGAGGTGAAGAGGGAACAATAACGATGATGATGATGATGATGATGATGACAGAAAACAGCGACAGCAGCAGCAAAAAACAAATTAGCATGACTGGGAATAGATGGAGGAAAGTGGGGAGGAATAGGAAGGGGGTAGAAAAGATGGAAGTAAAGGGATGAATGGAAGAGAGAACTGAAGATGGAAAAGGAATGAAGAAAGGCATGAGACAGGCACTTGTATAAGTGAAAAGAGAAAAGAAAAGAAAAGGGGCTTTGGGGTTTTAGGAACATTGCAGAAAACTGAATAACTGGTAAATAAAGACTTGTGTAAAGTGGTTTTTGAGATTCAGACATACATGTAGATGATAAGTGGGTATATAAAAACCACATGTTTACCTTTGATTTCCAAAATGTTGTGCCATATATGTTGTGCAATTCCCTCTTCCATCCTTTATGTGCAGAACTTGCACCAAGACGTTTCTCCTTGCAGGCACCCCCCAGAGGTGCTGGACCTATCTGCCCACTCCGACCTGGCTCAGCTCATCTTCACCAAGGAAGATACCCTGGGCCTCTGCTCCGACCACGTGGTCATTGCCAGCTGTGTGGTGGCCAGAGGGCAGGATGTCCAGAGTTTGCTGCTGATGTCAGAACACAAGGTCTACCTCCTTGACCTGGCTTGCATCGATTTACCGCCACCCTGCTTCGTCTCAGCTGCCCAAGATGAGCTTCAGCTCTCGGTTCTGCAGGAGCAGCTGGTGATGTCCCGCATCAGTGACATCAAGATGTATGATGTGGGCCGAGACCGAGAGGAGGAGGAGAGCAAGGAGAAGAGTGGGGAGGGCCTGGGTGATGGCTCGCCCTCCAGGGTTCTCAAGCAGTATGACGTGATCTTCCTGCAGCATGGAGTCTCCATGTCCTTCCATGAGGGTTCCCGAGTCCACGCATGGGACATCCTTTTCTTCTCATCCACAGCCCGGGACACTTTCCTTGACCGCCTGACCAGCCTGAGAGCACAGCATGCCAACCGGATGTCTCCCACTTTGCGAGAAGAACCTGAGGGTGCCAATGAGCCAGCAGAGTTGTCCAATGGTGGCTACAAGACCAGTGCCACCCCACTTGAGCCTCAGTCCCTGCCTGCCAGCTACAGCCTGTGCTATGCCTCCAACAAGACAGACACCCAGGACCACCTGACCCTCAAACATCCAGAGACAAGGTCAGGGTCCATGCGGACTCTTGCTGGTTCAGTTGACCAGAAAGGACTCCAGTTTCCTGTGACCCTCACAGGAGGGGAGGGCCAAGAGGAGGAGAAGGAGGCCCATGTGGGGATCCCAGAGATAGTAGGCGGGATCATCGGGAGGGGGAGAGGGGGCATGGAGAAGGGGGTGAAGGCCGTGGAGTTGGCTTACCTGACACCTGAATTGGAGGGACACCTACGGCGCTGCCTCCAGGACTACCACCTGCTGCAGCCGCTGCCAGCTGCCATGAAGCCGTTTGCCCTGATGAACGGACGGGACCTTGCCCTCTACTTCCACTCCATTGCCCGTCAGCAGTCGTCACCAGACCCCGAGCCCCTGCAGATGGAGGAGCTTCACCATGCACTGTGGACGTCAGTCATCCCCTACACCAACCCACGCCAGGAGCTGGTCTCCCTGGTCCTGCTCAGCAGCGAGGCTGTCTACCTGCTCTCAGACTCTGCCGTCAAGTCCAAGGCTGGGTCTCGGCCTCCATGGATGAGCCACAACCGCCACCAGTCAGACTCAGCGGTGGCCTGGACTTCAGCACCAGGAGCAGAGGGGAATCAGGGCAAGAAGAAAAGGCGAGTGAAGCCCTATGCCATACTAAAGCTGGCCGACTTGCCTTTGGTCAATGTTGGACTGTTTGACCAGTGCCTGCGCCTGACTGGCTGTGAGGAGACCTCTGTCTTCACACTGGTCACTCGGGACTCCAAGGCCACGGAGGTAAAGGGATAGAATGCTGGAGAGAGATTTCTCATTGAGCTTTAATGTGGTGCAGCTTTGGAGGTGTGAAGGAGTAACACGGAGGTAAAGGGATAGAATGCTGGAGAGAGATTTCTCATTGAGCTTTAATGTGATGCAGCTTTGGAGGTGTGAAAGAGTCAAAATTCCTAGAAAACATGGGCTCTTTAAAGTTCTGACTGATATGTAGCTACCAAGAGACTGAAATGGATAAGTGCTGCCCAAATATTCTCTCTTGGTTTCTTCCCTTACATGCTATGAAAAGCTGGAAACTGGGTAGCAATTCCTTCATTATTGACTCCATAGCAACTAAACATGATAAAATAGAATCATTGGAACACTACTTAATTTTGTTTTTGACTCACATGCGAAGCAAAAGTGAGTCTATGTACTCATCCGTTTCGTCCGTCCGGGCGTCCGTTTAAAACTTTAACGTTGGATTTTTCTCGGAGACTATTAAGTCTATCAACACCCAATTTGGCATGATGGTGTATGATGACAAGGCGTCAAAAAACATACATAGTGACTTGACCTTGCTTCAAGGTCAAGGTCGCAGGGGCCCAAAATGTTGTCTAAAAAACAGCCATTTTTCACATTTTCTCAATTTTCTCTGAAGTTTTTGAGATTGGATACCTCACCTATATATGGTATATAGGGCAAAGTAAGCCCTATCTTTTGATACCAGTTTGGTTGACCTTGCTTCAAGGTCAAGGTCACAGGAGCTCTTCAAAGTTGGATTGTATACATATTTTGAAGTGACCTTGACCCTGAACTATGGAAGATGACTGTTTCAAACTTAATAATTATGTGGGGAACATGTTATACTTTCATCATGAGACACATTTGGTCACATATCATCAAGGTCAAGGTCACTTTGACCCTTATGAAATGTGACCAAAATGGGGTAGTGAACCACTAAAAGTCACGGTAGAAAGTGCCAGTAAGCACCATTGTGCTTCCTATGTCTTGAATTAACAGCTTTGTGTTGCATGACCTTGGATGACCTTGACCTTGGGTCAAGGCCACATGTATTTTGTAGGAAAAATGAAAATGTGTAAAGCATTTTTGACTCACATGCGAAGCAAAAGTGAGTCTATGTACTGAGCCGTGTCGTCCGGGCGTCCGTCCGGGCGTCCGTCCGTCCGGGCGTCCGTCTGTCCGGGCGTAAAAAAAACTTAAACGTTGGATTTTTCTCGGAGACTATTAAGTCTATCAACACCAAATGTGGCATGATGGTGTATGATGACAAGGCCTCAAAAAACATACATAGTGACTTGACCTTGCTTCAAGGTCAAGGTCACAGGAGCCATAAATGTGGTCTCAAAAACAGTCATTTTTCACATTTTCCCAATTTTCTCCCACGTTATTGAGAATGGCGACCTTAGCTACAAGTGGTATATAGGTCAAAGCAAGCCCTATCTTTTGATACCAGTTTGGTTGACCTTGCTTCAAGGTCAAGGTCACAGGAGCTCTTCAAAGTTGGATTGTATACATATTTTGAAGTGACCTTGACCCTGAACTATGGAAGATAACTGTTTCAAACTTAATAATTATGTGGGGCACATGTTATACTTTCATCATGAGACACATTTGGTCACATATCATCAAGGTCAAGGTCACTTTGACCCTTATGAAATGTGACCAAAATGGGGTAGTGAACCACTAAAAGTGACTATATCTCATGGTAGAAAGTGCCAATAAGCACCATTGTGCTTCCTATGTCTTGAATTAACAGCTTTGTGTTGCATGACCTTGGATGACCTTGACCTTGGGTCAAGGTCACATGTATTTTGGTAGGAAAAATGTGTAAAGCATTTCTTAGTGTATGATGTCATTGGTAGGTTTAGTTGTTTGACCTTGACCTTGAATGTCACCTGAAGGTCAAGGTCATATAAAAGTCAAGGTCAAGCATGTGAGTCGTATGGGCTTTGCCCTTCTTGTTTAGTGTATGATGTCATTGCTAGGTGTAGTTGTTTGACCTTGACCTTGAGGGTCACCTGAAGGTCAAGGTCATGTAAATGTCAAGGTCAAGCATGTGAGTCGTATGGGCTTTGCTCTTCTTGTTCAATTATGGCCTTGAGAAAACCCATTTTTAGTGGACCTTTTGAGAGTGCCACATAATGTTCATAGATCACAGACTGAAAAGATAGCACCTATTTCAGTATTTGTGCATGTCAACTACAAGCCTGACATAGACTAGCTTGAATGCTCTTTGACTGTATGGCTCTTTCCACGTTTAACCTTTGAGCCTTTCAGTTCTCTGTACAGTCTCACTGGACCATTCCTTAGTGTCTTTAGTGGAGACGGAGGAGGCATCCCTTAACATTTGATTAAAGTTTATTCTAGTGATTTTCATGCTTAATGGCTTTACACAGCCTGTTACAGTGCTGATAGGCAGTAAAAGTTCATGCATGCATCCATCCATCCATCCATCCATCCATCCATCATCCATCCATCCATCCATCCATCCAACCCTCCACGCTGCTTGCAGCGGTTTGTGGAGAAGCTGAAGATGACGCTGTCGCTGGCCGTAAGCTCGCCGGTGGCAGAGGGATCACAGCAGGAGTTGGAGCAGGACTTCTACCGCGCCTTCTACCGCCGCACCAAGTCCACCGTGGATGGCCTGGAGTACACTCACCCCTCCCAGGTCTGTTCTTACACTCATATATGAGCACACACACATGTGCATGTGCACACACATCACACACACACATGCACATTCACAAATGTATATATGCATGCACATACATGCATTTTAATCTCCTGCGTATATGATATGCACACTTTCATGTGCACATGGGTGTATTCATATATATGCACATGCATATGCCCCAATCTGAAATTCTTTATGACAGGCATGTGAGGGCTGCATACCATTGAAGATGATGGTTTTGATGACAGCAGTGGTGATGCTGAAAAGTTTCAAATAAATTCTATATGCAGGTTGCAGAGATTGTGAATAAAAGAATTTTATTGATGCACCCCAAAATGTATGGAGTGTTTTAACAGTGAGTAGTCCATGCCAGTGTGGGAGTTCTGTTGTGTCTGGAGTTTGCTTAGCTGTACTTCATTGCCTGTGTGTTCTCTGTATTTCAAGTCACAGTTATCTTGGAAGGGTGCCTCTGTCCTTGCAGGTTCGCTTCTGCTATCCTGGCTCTGAAACCCTGGACGACCTGAGTTACCTTGTCAACCAGAGGACACAGGTACAGCGTCCATCATTGGTCTTGCTTTCATGGCGTCGAGTCAGGCAGCCCTGTAGACGTTCACAGAAATGTATTCAGACCTGCCTACTCTCCTGAAAAAATCGGGAGACTCCCGATTTAGGCCTGCATCTTCCGACCTCCCGAGGCTTTGAATTCTCCCGATTTCAACAGCAGTGAAAACCCCACCCCACCCCCCACCACCCCCGCTCTCACGTTTCGGCTGATCTCTAAGCGCTCCTATAGGGCCATACCCCACCCCCACCCCCACCCCCCCAGCTTTCACGATTCGGTTGAGTTCTAAGCGGTCTCATAGGGTCGTTTGCCACCACCCCCGCTCTCATGTTTCGGTTGAGCTCAAAGCGCTCCTATAAGGCCAATCTCCACCCACCCACCCCACCCCACCCACCCCCCCCCCCCAGACCCAGGCCTGTTTTTCAGGATCTCCTGAATTGGCCTTAGGGGGGGTAGGCAGGTCTGTGTATTGGACACTTTCATGTTGCACTGCTTTGTTATGGTTGTGTACTGTCTTAACAATATTTTAAGATTTGATATTTTATGCTTTGTGAAAGTTGGGGCTTGAAAAGGTCAAAAAGCCCATCTTGTCTGATTTGGTGGATAATCTCCTGCATTGAGCATCTGTTATGCAACACGTCTCAGAGAAAAATGATGACTTGAATATTGACCTAATATTACAATACGTGCTGTCTGACCCTCAGTCAGCCACACAGTCCAGGTCATCTGGTGAGCAATGTGAATGTGGGGCCTTTTGTCTCATGACTAGAGTATTCTGTATTTGATTGCAGGTAGCCTCCACACCCACAGGGCCGTCCCACACTCTCTTCACGTACCTGCTGGCCTTCCAGCTGCCTGCAGGTGCCGGGGGACTCCCGATGGACAAGCTGGAGAGCCGGACAGTCATCGTGACCAACACGCACATATGCCTGGCCCAGGAGGACCTGGTCACCTATCCCTTGCCCGACTTTGTCCGTGGGGTTCCGGAAACTCCCCAAACGCAGATTCTGCAGGCTTTTGCCATTGACTGCCTCAAGCGGATGATAGTGTGGCGCCGTGAGCCTCGCTACCTTGGTCTGGTGTTTTCGGATGAGCCCCCAGACCTGGTGGTGGATGAGGGTCTGGAGCACTTCAGTGCCGCAGGACAGAAGCGAAACCTTCTGCCGTCAGTCACCGTGCGCCTGCTCATCCAGAGTGCGTCGGACCGAGACAAGTTCATGCAGCTCCTGCAGAAGAAGTGGAATGAAATGGTCACACAGGTCGGGCGCATCCTGGATATAGAAAAGGAGTGAGCAGTCTTTGGAGTGGTTGGGCGGAAGTTTCTGCTGGAGCGAGTGATTTTGACGAAGGTCCAAGTGCTTGGAGGGAGACACGGGAACTTACAGGATGTCATGAGATTCTGATGGAGTGAAGAGTAGGAGGCTGAGCATGAGGCAGTCTGTTCTCCAACTCTCCTCTGGCTCATTGGTGACAGAACTGATGTAATGCTCTGGGCTTCGTGCTCAGTCACTGGGTAGTTTTGCACCATCAAGGAGAGGCTGTGAGGTGAAGCTGCTGACAAGGGAACAAAAAATTTCAGCAGCATTCCCAGATTACTTGGCATATTGCAAGATAACCCTCATCCACAAAGTTGAACATTCCTCTCTGACATTGTAAGCATCTCCAAAAATCATTCATAATCAGTGATGCTTGGATTCCTTTATCTGGCATTGAGTGGGGGAAAGTTTCCAGATAGTTTTCCCTTTCTCCTTTTCTGTAGTTGTGACTTGACTGAGACATGATAATGCCTCTGGACCTGTAGCTGTGGAGGATAGACTGGTCCAAGTGAAGTCATGCATGCAAAAACCTACATAGGAGGAGTCTTGACTTCGTTGTCCAGCAGATTTTTGTTGAACAGCTCTTTCCAGTGCTTGGAATGACATGAATTGCTCCAGTTATTAGGAGCAAAAAGAGAGCAATTGAAAAAGGCTGTTTCATTCACTACTTGGAGCAGTCTCAAGAACATGCACAAACTAGAAAGAAAGATGGCATCTTACCATTCATTCAAAAATTGGTTTAAGATGTACAAACTATTCCTGTGGCACATAAACAATGTACAATTTAGAGTGAAGGAGCTTTTCCCCTGAATTGATGCCAAACTGTGGAAGTTGACTTGAAATGGGTTTTGATCAGCAGAGTCTGACCAGAAGAAATGGGTTTTGATCAGCAGAGTCTGACCAGAAGACGCTGCAGAGACGATTTCAGCATGCTTCCATGTAGAGAAAACAGGCACTGCACTGAATGACACATACTGAGCAGCTCTAGAGTACAGCAAGGACACACACTGTAAACAATATGCACAGAACAGAGGACAACACGCACTAGCTTTATATATATACATATATATATATATATATATATATATATGTTTATATCACTGTATGCAAGACAGCTGACATACTACATCAGTGGACCCAGCATAAGCCTTTTGATGAGGTCACCTCATACACAACTGATGTGCAGTAATGATGGACAGAAGAGCATTTCAGCATGTTGTTGGGTTTCATTGATCCTGCCCTGCCCCTATGCTTCTGCAAGCCTGTCGGGCTGCCTAGGGCACCCCTGGCTGGGGCACCCCTGGCTGGGGCACCCCTGGCTGAGCTACTGGAGCAGACCCTGAAGCTGTAAGGGGCTCCAGCTGATGACAAGGCGTCGAGCAGCTCTAGTGGTATGTTACACGTGAACTGTGGTTAGTATATCAGACCTCTCATACCCTGTTCCCAGCAGGCTTGGTGGACTTTGGAATCAAGCAG
Organism: Theodoxus fluviatilis; assembly: GCA_034096865.1. Lineage (NCBI taxonomy): Eukaryota > Metazoa > Mollusca > Gastropoda > Cycloneritida > Neritidae > Theodoxus > Theodoxus fluviatilis. The sequence continues at coordinate 119,194 of JAWQFJ010001029.1, read as the reverse complement.
GATGAGGTGACTTCCTTGCCATGCCTTGTTGGCTCCTTATGAAATTCCTTTGAATTATTAATCACACCATTACAGCAATGTACCCTACCGTACTGCCTGCAATTGGACAGAAAGCAAAGTCGTAGCTCATCCATGTGCATGAAGTGAGCTCATATACACGGTGAATTAGAATGTTTGCTCAGTTTATCCCACACAAAAGTATGTTGTAGACTGAGAGGGTCACAGTTATGTCTGTATTATTCCAGTCCTGAGATTTCTTATATTTATAAGAGGATAACCAAATTTACAGATTTTTACTTTATAATTAGTCTACATAGATGTGTATATGTCCATTGGCTATAATGATTGTGCTCGGTGCATTCTGTTCTTTTCCACTGAACAAAATGAGATGGATGTGTTACAACTTCACTGCAGCAACAGGTGATATTTGCATTCAGTTGACATCCAATTTCAAGTTGTGTTTAGAAAGTTAAGGGGAGACTTGGCAGCTACAGTACACATTTTTTACCAATTTTTTTCTCTCCAATTTTGATGCTGATTTTTTATTTAGTTCATTTGGAATAAACAAAAAAATCAAATAAAGGCTGTATCTAGTGTACTTATGAGAATAATGATAGCGTTATGACAAAAATGGGGGTAAATATGTATTTTACAAGAAATCAGTAAAAAAAATTCAAGAAACTACATATCAACTTCAAACAAATTTTGATTTGCTGCTCATGTCCATGTTATTGGAAAAGACGGAGTTTGTGAAGTTGTCAGAACTGCTCATTGATGGTCAAACTCCAAGTAGAGTTGAGATTACACAAACTCATATGGGCAAAGCCATGTGATGATAGTAGACCTTGTTATATGCCTCGGTCTGGTGCTTGTTTTGCCTCTGCATTATATAATCAAATGTCATTGACGACCATTGTGTACCAAACAAAGGCATGCCTTAATGATGAGCTCTACAGCTGCCATCAAACCTCCTGTATAGTGAACTTGTGTTATAGCATAGAAAGGGTTGTGTTAACGTTCCTTTTTGTGTGCGTTAGACTCTATTCACATTTATTGTTCTGGAAAACATTGTTGTCGGGCTAAATCTCACAGAGGTTTGGCCCATGTAGTTATCAACAAGAGAATGCATTGTTGCTTTCTCCTTATCCTTCTTCCTTCTTCTTTATCTTCTTCCTCCTCCTCCTCTTCTTCTTCTTCTTCTTCTTCTTCAAGATTTGTGTGCAATTTAGATTGGCATTTGCAATTTCAAATCTTTGCAAACCACACTTGGACCGACTGCAGAATTGGAATTTCATTTTCTTGGCAGTACCCTGCACATTGCAGGCATTCCTGCAAGTGAATCCCTAGCTTTAACTGGGGCAACAAGGCCCACACAAAGACACCATAAAGAGGGCAGGTTTTGTTTCTTGTGATTGAATTGGTGAATGACTCTGGAAGGCTCCACCTAGTACCTACGTGGTGTATCATTAGAAGTGATTTATTGGTTCCTGAGGATCTATTCTGAAGTGCTGATCTTTCTGGTTGTCACTTGATCATCTGGTGCAATAAACAGTTGGGTTGAAAGATACTGGATGGATGAATGGATGAAGTATGTTGTCTGTCATTTTATTCAACTTATAGGCATATGGATTTTTAGGACAGCAAAATGGACCACTGATTACATTTGAATGTGTTTACTGTTCTGAACATGTCATTCGTACTTAAAATTGTAATCTCACCCAACTTGCACATGAGGAGATGTGCCATCTTTTACTGTGGAGCCCGACTGTGGAGTGGCGTGGCTTGACTGGGGACTGTGATGACTGCCTGCATGCTTTCTGAGAGTTTATCAATAAAATATTGACTGGGGCAATTTGTTTGTTCCATATTGTGTCTGAACTAGTAAGGATGCAAGAGCTTGGAGTGAGTTATAGCAGTATGATTTTTATCTTCTCCACCTTTGCTCCTCTCTCTCTCTCTCCCTCTCCCTCTCTCATGATTATTACAATCAGTTCCATGGGCTGTCGACCTAAGAATGAAATTTGTTCATTCTTTCTCACACTCACACACACACACACTTACTTCCTTCCTACACTCACCACCGTATGACAACCAAGTATAGTGTCGGAATTAGCAGACGATTCCCATGAAAAATGGTCAGAGTAAAGCACTGGATTTGCTCTTCAGAGGAATTCCAGTCATAAGAAAACTTCAACATCAATGACCCAACACGCTCCTGATGGTCTGCGGGAGACAGGCAGACTGGGGCTGCCTCTGGCTGAGCTGCTGGAGTGGGGCCCAGGAGCCAGGCTGCAAGTATTCTGCAATTACAGTGGTCGGATGTTGGATGCAACAGCTATCCTGTCAGGTACCTGGCATAGAAGTTGGTTTCATCCAGACTGCAGGATGTTGCGAAGTGATGGCATTGTTGGGGATCGTTCAGCTTGGGACCCTGCAACTACCCAGGATCTACAACACTGGTGAAACTTGCACGTGTGGGGGTGCTGGTACTAGAAACAGAAAAGGGGCTACATTTAATCATTTTCATACAATGAAAGGCTATTATCATAAGTGGAAAAACTAATGAGTAAATGGGAAAATGCGGGAATTTCCTACTCGTCAGTTTTTATGTAAACTAAGGGTCCAGGAAATCCCATGGTGCTTTGGAAGTGTGACCCTTTCCAGATTTTCCAAGGCACAGGCACTACAGTCTGTTGGTTGATGACAGGCAGCAGGCTTGGGCGGGAGGGAACAGGTGGCTGGCTTGGTTAGGAGTGGACAGGCACAGACCTGTCTGATGCTGCACAGTGCTTAGAGGCTGTTAGCTTCGGCAGAGGGAGACAGTTCAGCAGGGCTGTCTTCGAGCAGAATGGAATGGAATGGGCTAGATGGAAAAGTGCACTGAGAAATTGGGGTGGAATCTAGACATCACCTTCCAAGCATCAACCACAATATAAAAGTATCCCTTACCATGGGTCACAGGGTCCATGAATTTATCTACACTGGTCAAGGGGGAGCCCAGGTTTACAAAACTAAAGGGGACATCTGCAGGTCATCTGCAATCCAAGGCAACACAAGCAGGGCTTCTCTGTTTACCTATTCACACGAGACTACCAGAAAAAGACATCCTCTTTTGAAGTCCTGCACCCTTCACTACTAGTAACTAGTAGCAGAGGCTAATTAAAAGGAAATCTGAGCAGAGCAATAGCTATTACAGTCATCTCCCCCAATGTGATAGTATGTCACTGAGTGTGTGTGTGTGTGTGTGTGTGTGTGTGTGTGTGTGTGTGTGTGTGTGTGTGTGTGTGTGTGTGTGTGTGTGTGTGTGTGTGTGTGTGTGTGTGTGTGATGAGTGTGTGTGTGTGTGTGTGTGTGTGTGTGTGTGTGTGTGCACGCGCGCGCGCGTTTGAATACCTTGACCGGCTTCATTGGAAGCTGTTGTAGCGCCGGTGCATCTCAAACTTAAATTGTTTAAAAACCTTCCCAACACACCGCCCTCCAAATCGGCCAGCACATGCTGGCATCAGCGGTTAACATTTTCATCGACAGAGCAGAAACAGTCTGACAGTTACGTGGTAAGCATGGACTATGAAAAAAAAAGAAAAAAGGCGTGAAGCAACGTTTTCCCCAGATTGCCAACCATTTCAATCCTCGATCGTCTGCCCCAGATTTCATCTAACGTCTACTTAAGTTCTAGCCAGTAATGTTCCGACTGGCTAGCAGAATAAAATAACCCCCGGCTACACTCGTGACAGGTTACGTGGTCCTCGCTGCGTGACGTTCGTTTCTATGCTGCATCGGAAATCGAGAGTAAAAATTAATATGCATGTATTTGTAAATTATTCAAGTCCGGTGCACGCTTCCCCACATCAAGCTTGTGGAGGCATCTTGCCTCACTGGAGTTATTCCCCTTTTCTAGCAGATGGCACTGAGCAAGTTCCTCGATGTTGAGGAAGTCAGTGCGAAAACAATTTATCAACACGGTGGGAAGATCGAGAGAATATGCTGATGGTCTCTGCTGAAATCCTATCGCTCCGCCCATGTGGAAACTCTGACGAATTATAGGGACTTGAGAAGATGCCTATGGTAGGTGTTCGCATGTTGTCTTTGCATCTGGCAGCCACAAGGTATGAGGAAACAAGTGTCAGAAAACCGTGCGAAATTCCGATATTAAATGTTTCCATCAGCGGGATTGGGCCGCGATAGCAATCCGTTGCATGGCGTGCAACCAATTATGTCGTTACTGTGACAAATATATCAGAGTATGTGTGTCAGTGCATGATATTCCTTTTCTCCCGCGTTTGCACAATAATCTGTGTTGACAACCTGAACTGCTGGAATCATGGAATGTGAACGGCGAACCTCGTTGCAGTTATGTGCGGTAAAACAATTCTATCACCATATCAACCGTGCCTTTATGCATCACGATACTTTACTCTTGCTCTGCTTCAGACCGACAGGATGAACAAGCATGAGGGCGAGACAGAGAAGGAAAAAGTTAATACAGTCGACCTGGGGGATTTCGTACGAGAAGTGGAACGATTTGCCAGGTTGATAGAACCCATTGCCTTGGTTTTGTACGCAGTGGATGACCTGAGAAGGTAAGGACGAGTTACCCGAGGTCATTTTTTTTACATATGCAACTTAGCCTGCAATCTTTTGAGATGTTAAGATTCCCCTGTTTACTCTCCCGTAACTCCAGTTTATGTTTATTCTGACACACGACATAGTGCAGCAGTTGAGACAAGAGCATAGTTTACTTGATAAAATCATAAACAGGAAATAACAATGACAAATCAGTCATTTAAGAACCTGTAACAGGGTTACTTGATGGACTGGAGTTAAGTTACATTTACACTTTTGTTATAATAGATAAACTAACTTTTCTATGTCACTCAAGTACGTGATGAAAGAGGTAGGGCATGATGGAGAATCCATTAACCTATCATCATACAGATTGAGTACACATGTACACCTTTTAAACGTAACTGGTTGTTGAGCCTGACACAGAAAACTTAAAATGTACTTTCTTACAGATGGAGACAGCCAAATATCAGTGGTATCCTGTGGTTCCTGGCAAACCTGTTCTGTGTGGTCTTGTCACAGGGTGAGAGACATAGACACATGCACACAAACATACACACACACATACACACACACACACATACACACACACACATGCCCACGCACACACACATGCACACACACACACACACACACACACACACAGACACACATGCGCACACTCACCTACACATACACCCGGTCCAGCTACCCTTCCCTTCACTACTACACTACAAAGAAACAAACACCAGGCTGGTGAGATCATGCTCATTGCTAAACTCAGCTACTGACATGAACACTTGAAGGGCATTGAGGATTCTGCTGGATTGGATCTGAAGGACGTAGCCCTTACCCAATACCCCCTTTGGCTGCTCTGGCCACCCCTGGTTGAGCTACTGGAGCAGGCCCCAAAAGCCCAGCAGCCAGGGGTTGCAGCGGATGAGTGGGGCATCCACTGGCTCCAGCCTTTTGTTACACCTGACTGACGGCCCTAGCCACCAGGTGCTCTGTCAGTCATGGAAGCAGAACTTTGGGTCATGGCAGTTGTATATGCTGAGTATGAAGTGTTATGTATTACATGTGTTTAACTGGCTGTGTAAACAGTACTGAAAGTTATGGTAGAACAAGGGTTTACTATTCTAGAAAACCCTTGCCATTCAGGTTGGCTGGCAATAAGCTATTTAATTTCTAATAGTTCAGTGCCTCAAAATACTTTCATATGCAAGGATATCAGTTAGAGAGAGAGAGGTCAGACATGGGATTAATTTTGTCAGGAGACTGCTATGAGTGACAGTTTTATATATATTCCAAAGATTATCTTCATTTTGTTATGCTGTTTTCTGAAAATTTGGTTGACAGAGCACAGGAGTGAAGATGATCAAGCTACTTTGAAAGGACAGAGGAAATGGGAGAGGGAGAAGATAAGTTTGCAGAGAGCAGAAGAGATAAGAAGATAGAGGAAGCGAAGATGAAATAAGGAGAGGGAAAATGAGGATGGAAGTATAGAGAAGGAATATGACAGCTTGATGGGGAGAAGAATGGGGAGAAGAGAAAATATTAAAAGGGAGAGGAAAAGGGAACAAACAAGCATATGAATCAATGTCACAGTCATTCTATGTACAGACTTCATTCATTAATCGCCTCATACTTGTGATGCGGCTATGTGTTATCTCTGCATTTGAAATATTCATTGAGGAATCATTCATTATATTATGTATTTTATACATTGTCATATACATGATCATGTACTGTGTGAGGCCTATTTCTGAGACTCATGCTTATTCTCCATCTTGCAGCTTCAGTCTTTGTCCTGGTCTCGGTGCTGGTGGTGGTGATAGCCTTGGTGTGTCTGCTGCAAAACCACTACAGAATACTGGACCGCACAGTGCCCGACTCTCGCAGGCTGCCCCTACCTGAGCCTGATGAGGAGGCGGACAATTTGCAGACTGTGCGGGAGTTCCGCTACAGGTGAGACAGCACAGATTCCCAGAAAGGCCCAGAGTCACGGAACCAAGAACCTGAAGGGCAGAAAAATCAGCTGCGAGCATAGAAAGCAGAACCATAAGGATTTTCACCTTGATTTTTCAGGAATCCTTCTTACCATATTGCTTTTGGTGGCTGTATGAAGCTCATGTTAATTCTTTCCACTGAGTATTGTGTTTCCTCTATGCTTGCAGTTTGATTCAAGTCCACGACTTCATAGTGAAGAGCAATGAGTACATGGGCTACCTGTATGCTCTTCTCAAGTGGGATATCAAGGGACCAGCAGCTTTGTAAGTTGCATTCCTTTTCCTTGTGCTTCTCCTCCTCCGCCTCTTCCTCATCCACCTCTTCCTCATCCTCCTCCTTCTCTCCCACCTCCTTCTCCTGTTATACCTCCTTCTCCTCGTCCACCTCCTTCTCCTCATCCACCTTCTCCTCATCCACCTCCTTCTTATCTCCTATCTTCTCCTCCTCCACCATCTCCTTGTGCTTCTTCTTTTCCTCCTCCACCTCCTCCTCCTCCTCCTCCTCCTCCTCCTCCTCCTCCTCCTCCTCCTCCTCCTCCTCCTCCTCCTCCACCACCTCCTCCTCCTCCTCCTCCTCCTCCTCCTCCTCATCCACCTCCTTCTCATCATCCACCTCCTTCTCATCATCCACCTCCTTCTCATCATCCATCTCCTTCTCATCCATTTCCTCCTCCTTGTCCACATCCTCCTTGCGCTTCTCCTACTCCTCTTGTCTGTCTGTTCCTGCTTCTATGCAACCATCTTGTTTATTTCTGCTGTACTCCTGCTGTCGTCCTCTGTCTTTTCCTGCTCCTTCTGTTCATGCTACTCTTGCTTCTCTCTTTCTCTTCCTTCTTTTTTCTCTTTTTGACTCACATGCGAAGCAAAAGTGAGTCTATGTACTCAGCCGTGTCGTCCGTCCGTCCGGGCGTCCGGGCGTCCGTCCGGGCGTAAAAAACTTAAACGTTGAATTTTTCTCGGAGACTATTAAGTCTATCAACACCAAATGTGGCATGATGGTGTATGATGACAAGGCCTCAAAAAACATACATAGTGACTTGACCTTGCTTCAAGGTCAAGGTCACAGGAGCCATAAATGTGGTCTCAAAAACAGTCATTTTTCACATTTTCCCAATTTTCTCCCACGTTATTGAGAATGGCGACCTTAGCTACAAGTGGTATATAGGTCAAAGCAAGCCCTATCTATTGATACCAGTTTGGTTGACCTTGCTTCAAGGTCAAGGTCACAGGAGCTCTTCAAAGTTGGATTGTATACATATTTTGAAGTGACCTTGACCCTGAACTATGGCAGATAACTGTTTCAAACTTAATAATTTTGTGGGGCACATGTTATACTTTCATCATGAGACACATTTGGTCACATATCATCAAGGTCAAGGTCACTTTGACCCTTATGAAATGTGACCAAAATGTGGTAGTGAACCACTAAAATTGACCATATCTCATGGTAGAAAGTGCCAATAAGCACCATTGTGCTTCCTATGTCTTGAATTAAGAGCTTTGTGTTGCATGACCTTGGATGACCTTGACCTTGGGTCAAGGTCACGTGTATTTTTGGTAGGAAAAATGTGTAAATCATTTCTTAGTGTATGATGTCCTTGCTATGTTTAGTTGTTTGACCTTGACCTTGAAGGTCACCTGAAGGTCAAGGTCATATAAAGGTCAAGCATGTGAGTCGTATGGGCTTTGCCCTTCTTGTTTTATGTTCTGGTCAACTTTCTCCACCTCCTCTTCTCCTTTTCACTTCCTGCTCCTGTTGTTTTTGCTCCCAATGCTTCAGTTACATCTGTATTGATCTCTATTGTTTTAATTATGCTCCATTAACCATGATGAAAGAAGAGAAGTTTTGGGAAGATTTGTATTCTTTTTTGTGCATTTCAGGTTCCATTCTGAACTGTGTGTGTTACTCCTTGGGCTGGTGGTGTTCCCGACTCGATGGATCTTCCTCCTCCTCACCAACTGGTTTTTCCTGTGCCATGAAGACACCCTTATCTGTAGGTGGCTTTGGTTGTCCTCCTTTTTACTCTTTTTTTTGTACATGCTTGCTTGTGCAGTAAATTTCCACAAATGATGCTAGGGTATAGTGATTTGAGAACAAAGTATAGGGTATAGTGATTTTCGGTGAAGGCTTCTGAGAAAATGAACTATGAGTCCTGAGAATACACTTTAAACGAACTGGAGAGAATGTATGTTAACCCTTGGAGTGTCATGATAACACACACACACACACACACACACACACACACACACACACACACACACACACACACACACACACACCCCCACCTCCCAAAAAGCACACTCCCAGTGCACTGGCAATGGCATTGATGGCAGACAAGCTCTGAATTGTGCTGTGTTCTCATTGGTTGATAGAAATAGGCTTTAACCAATAGCAAGTGAGCTTAGTGAAAGTTTAACACACACAGCCGTAACCCAGTGGCTGAAAATTTGAACTGTGGTACTCCATCATCACAATCCAACTTTTCAGACTGTAGCACTCCAAGGGTTAAAAAGTGTTAGCTGTTTTAATGAAATTATGTACAATGTGTTCAGCTATGTTCCATCATCTGCTATTACCTATGTTTTGGGCAAGATATTAAATGTCATCTTGATTCTGTCCCCTTTTTTCTGTTGAACAGCAACCATTTTGTACTGTGCAATATGCCTTTCTTTCTGCATAGAAGTTCAAGGCAGTTCACAACACTATTGACCAACACTGCCACATTCTGCCATTTGATATCGTTTCTCATACTGCTCCTAACCCCAGCAAAGTGGTGAGCTCTGCCTAAAGTTTCCCCTGCAAACTCTGAGTTGGAAACAAATGTTTTATTGAGAAATGAATGGCATTTCCGCCATACACAGTACAAGAGAACTCCTCACGCAAAGAGGTTCAGGGCTGGACACGTCACTCCTATGCAGATGGACGCCACAAACCTTGGCTCTAATGCAGACATGAATATGCATAGCTCCCACTTCCCATGCCTGACAGGACGGAGATTCAGTGTGTTTTTGCTTGCTTTCCGCAGACCTCAGACAGCACTGGTCAGCTGTGTCCGGACAGAAAGTGGAGGGTGTGGCCACTAGTCCTGCCCCTCCCCAGTCCCCCCCAAACTCCACTGACAAGGTGGGCAGGCAGCAGGCACTCTCATGGTGTGCCTCAGTGGTGATGATGATGATGATGACAGTGATGATGATGACGACATGATGATGATGATCATGATGATGATGATCATGATGATGATCATGATGACAGTTATAATAATGATGATGGTGACAGTGATGATGATGATCATGACATGATGATAATAATGATGATAATAATGATGGTGATAGTAATGATGATGATGATGATGACAGTGATGATGATGATGACAATGATGATGGTGGTGACAGTTATGATGATGATGATGATGATGATGATGGCTGTGGTGGTGCTGGCGGCGGCAGTGGTGGTGGTAGTGGTGGTGGTGGGGGTGGTGGGCTGATGGTGGTAGTGATAATTTAAATGATTATGATGATACTGATGATGACCATATTGATGGTAGAGGTGGCAATGATGGTGGTGATGATGTTATTGAATATGGGGTTGATATTGATGTTGATGCAGTAGTGATAGCAAGAAAGAAGAGTTTATCAAATGTGTGATTTTCATTCATTTGTTTATCAACTTTTCTATCCACATTTGTCAAATTCTATTAGTGTCTGATTATCTTTGACTTACTCCTACTCAGCAACATGCCAGTCAGATTTTCAATATCTAAGTGAAGTTGCAGGACATAGATATTAGCATGTATTTAGATTGACTGAAAGCTGTACTTGTAAAACATGATGCCATATGATATGTAATGAACCCTTCAAAGTTACAATGCACCTAAAAGACAAGTGGTTTTCATTCTTAGAGTAACGATTTATGTCAAATAAAGCAACATGAAAAACTTGGAAATGGGTATGATTGTCATCATTCTTTCAGTTCAGTTCAGTTCAGTCTTTTAACCCTGACATGGGTTGTTGAGGCACCACTGATGACTTTCGGACAATCTTCCTCCATCGATCTCTATCCTCTGTGGCTTGCTGTAAGTCAGCAAAGGTCAAGCCTGTCCACTCTTTGATGTCTTCCCACCTCTTTCTCTGCCTGCCTCTCCTTCTCCCACCTGGTACGGTACCTTGCAGGATAGTCTTGGCCAGCCCAATGCCTCTTGACACGTGACCGTACCACTTCAGCTTTCTGCTTTTCACGATTGAGAGCAGGTCTTTGTACTGTCCAAATGCTCTCCTGATCCTGTTGCTGACTTCCTCATTCGTGACATAGTCTTTATATGAGATGTTCAGAATCTTGCGGTAGCATCTCATTTCCAGGGCTTGTATCCGTTTTTGTAGTTCAGATGTGAGTCATCATTCTTTACATTCTTTCAAATTGCTGCTTTTTTTTTCAGGGACCAAATGAGCCACCTGTTTCTCAAGATAATGAAGATATGAGTGATGTAAGTATTCATTTCAGAACAGATGAAATAGTAGTCATCATCAAGTGCAGGAGGGTGTTGAAGAAAATATTCATCTTGTGATTCCATTCAGTACTTCTGCAGGTGACATTATCTCATAGCATCTGATTTTGCAATTATTTCACAGGGAAGGCTATGTTGTGTGTGTGTGTGTGTGTGTGTGAGTGTATGTGTGTGTGCTAGTGCACACATGCAAATTGTGTGTGTGCGCATTTGCATGTGTGTTTGTGTGTGTACATGTGTTTATTACTTATTTTGGATTATTTTTTGCCGTGTTTATTTGACTGAACTCTTTCTATAACAAATGACAGTTGAGGAACAATCCCTCATTCTGTATGCATACATTCATATGAATGATGTATAAATAAATATGCATGAATGTGCATTGCAGTCAGAGGGAGAGGAAGGCTACCAGCCCGAACCAGAGACCATGGTACCGCTGGACCCCCCGCCCCCCAAGCCTGGCATGGTTCGTCGGCTGATGGAGATTCGCCAGCGCCGCCAGCAGATGGCCAATGGTCAGTGTTCCATGGAGCTCTGGCTGCGTGGTTTGAGTGCTTGACCTGCAGTTGTGTGTGGCCAGTGCTGGCAGTGGTGAAGGCTGCAGATCCCAGAGTTGTGTGTTAGAGCTGGGTGCTTTACTCAGATTGGTCCTTTCCACCCTAGAGTTTCCCCCTTTGGGTTCGGGGTAAGAATTGACCCACCGCGTCTCCCTATGCGATTTGTAAGAGGCAAATAACTAGGGACACCGTGACTTGATTACGTTTACTCTAAACTGTTGTAGTGATTTTCGTGCTTAATGGCCTTAAATAGCCTACAAAGGCTGATAGGCCATAAAACACTATCCAACCATCCACCCTAGAGTAGAACTGGATATCTGTGACTGCTGAGAGAGAGCAGTGGGGAGGAGGGAAAGAAAGCAATGGTGCATACATCTGCATCCTTGTTGCATGTTCCTATTGGAGCTGAAATGGTCCTGGAGTAACAAATGATGTGGTCCAATGACCAGGGGTGAAAGTGTTGAGCACCCAGACTGGTAAAATCAAACATCTTCGAAATAAAACGCCATGCCCCTAGTGTCTGCTCAAGCAGATGAAGTCTGTTGGTGTGGTCCACTTTATGCCTGTTCTGCTGTATGAAGGTAAAGGCATAAGTGTGGTTTTGTAGAGCAACTAATTACCCATGTCCGGGTCTCAAACGGCTCTATGATTTACCCCCTGAATACAGGGCCACTTGATGACTCCTTTCATGGCATTTGAAGGCAAATGCAGTGACAGACAGATAAGGAGCACACAGTCAGGTACCAGCACCACTCCTCCTATCCCTGGAGAATCTCCCTACTGGATGCTGGCTACATGCAAGTGTTCATTGAACTAGAGAGTGCTATCACTGCCCTCACAGGTACCCGGTTTTACTCATGGGTGGAAAGAAACTATGTGAGTTAAGCACCTTCCTCAAGGATGCAACTCTGTGATCTGTGCAGTTTTGAACACCGCATCCACTAGCCGCAAGTGACTGCGGGTCATGCGTGCCGACCCTTTGGCCATGGCGTTGTTGCCAGTCGCTACTTGCCAGAGCAGGCAGTAGCCATTCATTGGACTCTTGTTCAGGGATTGATTTGGATTTGGCCCCTCAGACTAGTTGGAAGCTCTGTGATTCTGTATTATGTATCATCTGTAACAGTATATTTGACAGTATACGTACATGCAAACACAGTGTGTGACCAGTCCTCCAAAACTTAGTCAGTCTGATGGTTCGGTCAAATTGAGACGAAGCAGGATTTGCATCATCGGGGGTCACGCATGCAATTTTGAGATTTTGCTTGATCCAGAGAGCTGAGCCATTATTTTGTGAGTTTCAGGTTTCATACCCACCAATAAATGTTTAACTTTGACACTGGCAAGATGACCACATAACTTTTTTGTGCCAGAAACTTTGTCTGATTGCACAACACCCCATCCCGTTATCATTCCAAATATGCCTTACTTCCAAACAAAGTCGTGTTGTGTATGGTATGGGTGTTAACGGGAGGCTCTCGTCTGAACATGTATGTACAGTGCAGTTTCATTGGTCATTGATGGACTTGCTTTTTAAGCTAGAAACCTGAATACACCCATTCTCTCTAAACTTTGGTTGCTAGGAGGGTATTATCTGCAAATTTGAATTGAAAAGCCAATTTCTAAAATATGCCTGTTTCAGTACATATTCACTGAAACAGGCATTAAAAAATCAACCACTGCACATATCATTATAATTTTTGTACCATTTTAAAGGGACTTAATTGCAGTTTGCGATGATGTGAAAATCTTTAAATTGTCAAATGAATTGGACTGACTCAGTTTGGGAGTACCAGCTGCATGTATTCAAGGCACATATCAAGCAAACTAGTGTTTCTCACACTGCCAAATTCAAGCCACACAGTTGTTGTTGGGTTCATGTTGTTTTGTTTCAGCCATGCTTTGAGTCATTTTGATATCTGCGCTTCACCCTGCAGCAAGCTGTGTCTCTCTGCTGAAGTTTTGTTCATGTTGGTTTTCAGAAACCTGCCACAACTGTAAAGTTTCGTTTTCATCAATTCTGAAGAGGAGGGTGAGTCATAGTCCTTTCTGAATTAAGTACAATGAGGCTTGATCCTGTATGTTCTCTAACATCCACTCTCTTAGTAGTGAAAACTTAAAATACTCAGTCATCACGTGGTTAATGTAGTGTAGAAGTCTTCATCACAATTGTGGAGGGAAAGTTACTGTATGAAATAAATGCCTTTACTTCTAACTACTTTGAAACCTTAATTATTTTATGAAGCATTGGTTTGGGACTAATCACTATATCGGGGCTTGATTTTAGTTGGCTAAATTTAATTTGCTGAATAGCAGCTGTTTACTCCTAAACAAAGGCAATTTGACCTTTGAACTTACTGATAAAGTTCAGCTTGGAGATGAAACACGAAAACAACAAAGAAAATGGTTAATATTCGTTTTTTCTTTTATTTTAATATCCTGATGCTGATACTTGTGTGTGTTTTTCAGCATTATTGCCGTCACTGTGGCTACAACTTCTGCAATAAGTGCTGTAATCAAAAAGTCCCACGATCAACGTTTGGAGCCACCTGTAAGTTGATGCATGCGTAACAGGAGAAAAATGCTGAAAGTGTTACTAATTGCACTGATATAATAATTTTACTCTTTCACTCACAAGCAGTTTGCATGCTTGTGTTTGAGGTCGGTCCCAAACAAAACATGTCAGAAGGTTTGTTAAAGGGAGATATATTTTTAAAAAATAATATCTGCTGCATTACTAGCCTTGTTATCCCAGCACATGTGATTTAAATACCTATTGGAAATGGAATGAATGCAGGCTCTGAATTTTTTTCTTTCTTTCATTGCAACAGCAAGGCACAGTTGCTTGCTGAGACAAAGACAGCACTTTTATCTAACATCATTATACCTGATGATGATTTTTTTAAAGCACCATTTAAAAAAGGTGTTGCTATAATTTTATCAGTCATTTCTGTCTACTTGTAAGTGTTTTATTTATTACATTTCAGAATATTTTTGGTTTGAAGATGTTTGTTTTTAATGTATTGTTATAACTTCTTTTTTTAAATACCAATGATAACCAACCTCGTTGCTGTGCTTGGTTGAAAACTACATATTATATTGTTGTAATTGTGTAATTTAGTGGTTACTTTGGAATACATTGCAGCTTTCTCTCAAACATATATCTGTCTTGTGTGCATACACTTAAATTTCACCGGCAAACATGTTGGTACTGTTCAGTGCATTTGAGGTCTGATGGCATTAACCAATTTGATGTGGTTTGGCAATAATCTTTTGAAGAATTTCTCCTTCACTTTGGGTAATCTGTGCTCCTCTTGAGAATTCTTGCTGCATTTGATCCCTGATCAAACAATTGAGTAAGTGTGTTGGAGAATGTCAATTCTCTTTCTAGTCAGTAATAACACACTGGGCATTGGTCAGCAAAGGTGCTTGTTACTTTCAAAGCCACATGGAGACCCGAGTTGCATCCTAAGGCAAGTGCCTAACTTGCACTGCCTCTCCCCACCCAGGAATAAAACTGGGTATCTGTGAGGGCAAAGATGCCTCACTATAGTGCAGCTAAGCATTGATGAGGTGAGCCAGCATCCAGTTGGCGAACTTTCCAAGGAGTGAAGGTGGTGTTGGTGTCTAACTGTGCATACCGTGTGTCCGTACCGATGTTTATCATGAATTGCCTGACAAGGGATTTATCAAGTGGCTGGATTATCAGGGGGTAAAGTGTAAAGCAGTTTGAGTCAAACATACAAGTAATAAGTTAATGGTCTAAAGACTAAAGGTGTGGTTTTATATAGGGACTCATCAGCTGTGTCTGGGTCTCAAACCACTTTACACTTTACCTCCTAATCACTGGGCTGCTTGATCATTATAAAATCACACCTTTACAGAATCATCTGGAATTCAAAACTCTTTTTCCTCCTTCAGCCCCTGCCGCCCAGACGGAGACGGTGCTGGTATGTGGGGCTTGCTACACGGTGCTGACACGCCCAGACGAGGCAGCGGACAAGGACAAGGGCAGCTGATTAAGGAGCTGCTCTGCCAGTCCTCTCCCTGCCCCCACTCCCCCCTCCACCATGACCTCCACCTTGACCTCCAGTGCTCACTGTCCTGTCTGGGAAGACAGAGATGCTCCCAGTGTCTGTCCAGTGATGTCCAGATGCTCTTTTCTCCATCTAGGCTGACGTGATTGCTCTGCACCTCTTACTGGAGAAGGAGTACTTTCCTGACAGGAGTGCTGCCCATCTTTCTGTCTGGAAGTGTGGAGGCAGACCGTGAGAGTTACCTATGCTGGGATGTTACATTGTGTGTACAATCAGTGTCATTCAGGCTGTTTTCATGGTGATACCTATTTCTAATTGAAATTTTAAAATTTTGTTGTTTGAAGTGAATATATGCATCTTATTTTTGTAGGAAATTAGGTGTAAATGATAATTGATAGCTTATTTTCTTTTTATTTATATTTTTCTGAAAGCTTTTAAAGGAAAGGGGTAAAAACAATCAAAATTGTGCCATGTTCTAGTAAAGCCCACAGCTTTAATGAACAGTGAATTTAAATGTGTAGATTACACCACAGCCGTTTTTTATTCACTGTGATTTGAGGCTGCTACCAAACTGTCTGCTGTCGTAGGAATGAAATAGCCAAACAAGTCACATCACATTGTGTAGCATTTTATGAACTGTATTTAACGTCAGGGCATACTGACCAGAATCCTACCGGTGTAAGTTACCAATGTGAATGGCATTTGGCATTTGGCTATGGGAAGGTTGTCAGGGAGTTCAGCTGTCATGGAGAAGTCGGGGTACTGTAGTGACGGAGGAAACTGCTGTCTGTTTAGGATATTTTGAGGTTGGGTTTTCTTGACATTTTTCTCTCTTCGCACTAGGATGATCAATATAGAAAATAGGTGTACTGCCAAAACAAAGGATGCACGAACTTGGTGTTGCCCACTAAGCAACCTGCATTTCTCTCCATATTCTCAACTGCCAGTGTGCTTAGTAATGACATTTCACTAAATCATAGTCTGAGCTACATTTGCCCCTTATTTTTTTATTTCCCCCCTTTACAAAGTTTGATATATATGCCTGTGTATACATCTGTAGCACTTATAGAAAATAGCCTATTGTTCATGCAAATGGAAATCAATGGTCATAGTATGTGTTAAACTAGTATTGTGTGGTGGTAGACAAAAAGATGTGCTGTCCAGGCTGTAGTGTAGGGCTGTGTAAAGAAACCTTTTTAACCCATTATGACCTACAGCGTGTAATGAAAATGGCTTTCTAAAACCTGAGGTCTTTTCAGGAAAAAACACAAAGTCGCCAACACTCATTAAAAAATTTATCTCTTCACTTCTACACTTCCTAGAAACAAGATGTACACCGCTGTCAAATGCGACGTCTGCGTAGCATCCGGTCTGAAAGGGAGGTGTAACGTTTGCGTAGCATCCGGTCATAATGGGTTAAGTTGCCCCATGTACTGTGTCGGTGTTGCTGCTTGCAAACTTGCATTACATTCTGAACGCTTGTGATCATGTTCCCCTCCTACCTGGACAACTGTGCCAGCTTCTAAATCAAAACTGCAAAGGAAAAGACTGAAACACACAGTTCTCATTGCTTGCCTCATTTTTGCAGTCAGTTAGAATCAGTGGTAATGAAAATCATATAAAAGAAAAAGAAATAAAGTGGAAATTTTACAAATTTTGTGAACGTACACTTTTATCTTGCATGAAAAACTTCTTGATATAACATGGCAATCTTCAGGGTTTTTTTTTTTTTTTTTTTTTTCTTCTCTTTCTTTTTTTTGACGCTCTAGAGTTTCCTGTGTAATTTCTGTTCTCCTTTTGTTACCACGTAAACAGGGTGATCAATTGAATTTTAAACTTAAATCAGCTAATAATGACATTTTTAGCATTAAAGTTAAGTTATATGGTCTATCATTGCAGCTTTTATATTTTTATCATGACTGTAATTCTACCCCAAGAAAAGGTATTAAAAAAATACCAGAATTTAAAATACTTTCAGTATATTGCATGTATGCTCGCTTGTGGACCTAAGCTGTCATCTAGAGCATGCACAGTGATGTCGTTTTCATAGTTTTATTAAGTTGTTTGCTCATTCCAATATAACTATTACAAACATGCTAGTCATAGAGTAAAAGTGGAGATTCGTGGCTCACACATATTATGAAAACATGTTTGCAGCATTGTTTTTTTTATTTTTTTTATTTTTTTCACATACCTTTGAATATGCATGATGTGCTTACAGTAATTGGTGTTTGGTTCATTTATGTATGCATATATGCACATAAGTATGGATGCTTTCTCACGAATGTACATTTATGTGTTGTTACTTGAGACCCCTGGTTTGAGTAGTTGGTGTACATGCAGATTGGTGGGGGTTATCAGACTTAGCCGTGCATGGTCTGACAGCTTTGGATATTTGTCGCAAAAAACTGCACCAAGCTCTTTATTCTTGTCTTTGCTATGCAGTGTTGCAGAGAGTCACAAAATGTTTCAAAAATGCAGCTGTTTGTAGTTACTGTCCTCATTGTCATCATCAATCTCCTCTTCTTTTTTCCTTCGCTTCTCCTATTTTCTCTCCTTTCCTTCTTACTCTCCTTCTGTTTTGTCTCAATAAAACACAGTACCTCAGAAATCCTTGAGTGATGAGGACCATAAATGTCTTTTGACATTTACAAAATGAGCCATCTCAAACTTCAAAAGCTCAGGCTAGCATTTCTGTTATATGTTGTCATAGAGGTCATTGTTGTTTGACGCACCGCATAGTTGTACTGGATACAGGGTAGTCTGTGTGAAGCCTTTCAATTTCCCCACTGCTTTGCATAGGAAAGACTGATATCTTTTGTGGATGTGGTGGTTGGTACAAATGACTGCATTGTGGGTGTTAAGTGATTGTTGCGTAGGCCTGGTCATGATGAAGTGTGATGGCCAAGTGTGATGTTTTGCTATGTAGACTTGGGTATTGGGTGTTGTGTAGATGGTACTATCTGTATGTGTGCAGGTGTTGTGAGCATGCCATAGGTCACATTGGCGCCGGAGTGGAGAACCAGTTTGCTTAGTGAACCCTAGTGTTTGTAGTCATGGAAGTGCAATTTGGGAAAGCAATCAGGCTTAGTGATTGAGCAGTGTCCACATAATGGGACTAATTTTCTACCCTCCACTACAAAATCTGGCAGAAGTTGTCTGAGATAATGGTTTGTATGTCAGTTTTGAGATTTTGATAGATTTGGAACTTCCAACCATTTGTTTATATCTTTACATCACGTTTTTGTGAAATGCAGTCATTTTCTTTACTTATTCTGCAAAAATCATACCTTACCCTATGAAAACAGGTGTGAAAATTTTGTCAAGAAATCAACACTTTGCTCACACATCAGTTTTAAACTGTAAACAGAGGGTTTTTCTCCATTGGTAGCTGTCCAGCTGGTCAGCTGGTATGACCAGTTCAGAACAAGCACACTGACAACACTATGTTGCACAAAATCCATTGCTGAAATTTTAAAGCCCACTTTGTCACATCATCATAACGGTGCGTATGAGTCTTCAGTAGGTCATAATTTTGTCACTATTCCTCCTTTTTTCCAGCTTTTTGCAACATTGGAAAGAGAAACATCTCCATTTTACGACTATGCTTATAGTTAAGAATTTTTTTAAATCCCCTCATTTTGTGGTGAAGGGTCACAATTGTCTTGTCAAGACAGCCCACTGCTCGTCTTGGCTGTGTTCCTCCTGTCAGCTCTCCTCAACTGGATCAATGATGGTGTGGCACTCACATTTTCTTCCAAAATTATTTTGCTATTTTGTTGTGCTTTGTTCATTTTCATTCGTGTTTTTGATTTGCCTTGTATCTGAGTTTTCTGCATCCACGGAATGACAATGTAGCATGGAGCGAGTGATCAGTTGGGTCTTCAACAAGGACCCAGTCAATGGGATGTAGAGCAGATAGGCTGTGCGATTTGCTGTTCTTATCTTCTGCTAGACCCCTTTGTGTATTCCTCCTGTTTGCTTTTGATTTGTACTATATTCCATCTTTGTTCTGGGTTTGCTTGTTCAAACTTTCAGGTTTGTCACGTTGTTGATGCATATAGTGAGTGATTGTGATGACTTTGTTTCCATCATGAGGCAATATTTTTTAATTTATAGAGAGCTTGTAACTCTTAATTAGCATGCATTTTGATATGTAATTTTACATTGTAAAGGCATGATTGTTTTTTGAGCTAATGCATCTTTTCATTGTACAGTGTTTACATTTTATGTTTATGTAGATTATTGTGTTACAGCATAAGTTATTGCATGTTTTTGCTTACTCTAGAAACATTTGCTTTGAGCTCATATCAAAGGCTTCAAGCTGACGTTGATTCTGTTGCATAGAATCAACTCACACCCCTATTCAGGTTCATACACATCTTGCAAAAGATGTTTGCTTTGTGGCAGTGTTACAATCGTTAGCTGCTAAGTATTGAAAGTGCCGGTGCAAGAGTTGCTCATTGTGTAGCCATTCAGTTGCAGTCACTGGACAGGAAGCTTGCCATAGTGTGGAGAAAGCGGATATAGTCTCAAGTGAAAGTCCATAGTATTGCCATGCATAGTCTGAAACCGCCCTGGAAAGTAACTTGGATTTTGTCCAAGGAGGGGAAAGCATAGTTGATGAGACTCTGTAACATGTTCTAGGCTTGGTTTGATTTAATATCATAAAGGCGATCGTAGGCACACAAGGAAATATCTGCTGTAAAGACAGCCTTGCCCTGCTATTGAAGCATTTTGGTCTATGAATTGAGGAGGCTGGGTGCCAAGTGGAAGCTGTGACGTCGTCCTACAGGCCTAGAGTTAGTTGTTGGATGAAGCCGTCGTTTGTATTGCTCGCAAAGTCGTTTGTATTGCTTGCATTGGCACTCCCATGGTTGATGTTGAAACCCCCTAGCTCCGAGAGACTGCCCGGCTTCACGGTGTGCACCAGGTGGGTGGGTAGATCTGTAGCGACAGCGCCCTGGAGTCTGCTGCACTGAATATCACATGATAAAGTGAAGCTTTGTACCTTCAAAGTAGAAGCTCTGCATCATCAGGTATGATTATTCTCATAGGGAAGCTATTTGCTGGTACAGACAGGGCAGATAATTTTTTTAAAGGCCAACATCTAGTACGATAGCAAGGCACGCCGAACAGCAAGACAAAAGCAATGCAGAGTGTGAGGGCCAGAATGCGTGGACATGGTCTAGTCAGGGAAGCTCGGTTCACTCTAGCCATCAGTTTTTAATTTTATGTTTTTGTATCTGCTTTTTTGAAGCAATTTACAATAACTATTGAATCCCTTGGTGTGTTTGTAGTTGCTCATGTCGTGCACTTCGCCTGTTGAGGTTTATAGGTTTAGATTTTTACGCCATTTAAAGCACCCATTTTGTCTGACAATTATTTATTGTGGCATCAGTTTTCTAATATGTTGTTTACAATGGATTAGTTCCTTGCTAGTTCTGTGCGCTCAACTGGCTTGATTTTTTTTCATTTTAGAAATGTAGAAATCTTGGGTCCAAGCCATTGTGTCAAAATTCCTGTTTTAAATGTGATAGAGATGCAATTTTTACTTGGTCTCCACTGCTGTTGTTTGCTACAATCACCTCTTTTGTTGATTTTATTTTCTGTGAAATTTGCAGAAAAATCCGTAGTATTTGGTTTGTTGCTGTAAGCGAATGATACAAAGAGCAGAGTGGATTTTGTCATCCAAGTGAGAGAGCTGCGTTACTGAAACAGTTGTAGAAAGAGAAGATGGCAGCCACTTCTGTCTTCTTTTTTGGTTTTTAGTGATCCGTTTGTCATAGCGTTTGTAGACCACGTGGCACACAAGCCAACATAGGTTTCATCACATGTATTATGTTTTCATGTGTTGTGTAGTGATTCCATTGTTGTCATGTTCTTCAATATGGTGTATACAATTTTGTTCCTTCTTACTTCGGAGTTGGGTTGTTTGTATCCAATAGGGATGCCTAATCGAATATTGCAATATTTTTAGGACTCTGGGAGAATATGAAGTGATTAAAGAACAAAGCTGTTTGAGTTTCGGATGCGGATGGTCGCTATGTAAAACCATTACCTTTACGAGTTTACCTTCACGTAATTTGACAATTCACAATTCAAATGAACCAAACAAGAATACTTTGTTTCGAGAGTTTAAGAGTTGAAATAAAAAACGCTATCGGTGGGTTAAAGGCTTCAGCCACATTATTTGAGAGCATTATGGAAAAAAGACAGCATAGTAATTGTGGATCTACGAAGATCTCTAGTGCCACGCTTCAACTTTTCACACCGTACATTCTTGCATTATAGGCAACATACAATGTTCATCTAGCCACCTCTATACAATACATGTATATGTACATGTTTTACTCACATATGAGGCAGCTATTCAGTCTGAGCAGAGGCGGGGTTCTCCGAGGCTGTCCTAACGCATCGTACGAGATCCTTTCGCGGGACCACAGGTGCGTTTCGTTTCACAGGGTGTACAAAGTGTTCAGAGATGAGCGCTCTCACTCTCAGCGAGCACTCGCGAAACACAAAGCTTTTTTCCTAAGTAAACCTGCCCACGCAGGCGCTCGTTGTGAGCACATTTCGAAGCGAAACGCGCCTCGGGCTTCGCGAGAGAATCGCGTATGATGCGTTAGTTATGATTGCTTCTAGGAAACCCGCCTCACAACAACGGGGCGTTTTACTCTCAGAGCTCACCTGCTGTAGCAGCACTGCTGATGTTGAGGAATTCACGCAGGGGACAACAAACAAACAAATCCCCCTGTGGGTTCGGGGTAAAAATTGACCCACCGCGTCTCCCTACGCGATTCGTAAGAGGCGAATAACTAGGGACACCGCGACTTGATTTGCGTTTAATCTAAACTGTTGTAGTGATTTTCGTTCTTAATGGCCTTACATGGCCTACATAGACTGATAGGCCGTAAAAACCATCCATCCATCCAACAAACAAAATAACACAAGCCTATCACACCACGGTGCGAACTCGTAGTATCAGCTCCATCAATGGATAACAAACAAGTAGATTTATATCAATATTTGACTTCAAATCTTGAAACCCTCTGCCATTGTGCGTTTCAACAGCCACATCAAAGGTTTGAACCTCGCAACAATCACCTGCTGGAATCTGCATCTGTCCAGGAGGGCTGCATCACTGAGAGAGGCCCCTGTGGATTGGGGGGGGAGAATAAACCCACCGCGTCTCCCCCGTCCGATTTGTAAGAGGCGAATAACTAGCGACACCATGACTTCATTTTAGGCGTTTCTGCCTATCTTACAGTTACAAATTGTCCTTGCTCATAGAGAAATTAAAACACGGATAGATAAGAAAAAATACACAGTAGCTAATCTATGTATAACAGTTGGTAAGGTATATGAAGAATATGATCAACAATGACATATATGTTAGTAGATGCCTTTGACAACTGTCAGAGAGAGAGAGCAGAAGCCAGCTACCCCATTCCCACCCACCCACCCCCACCTACACACACACACACACACACACACACTCACACACACACACACACACACACACACATGGAAGTTCCAGAACCTTCTGCAGGCATCCCACATTACAGTGTTCAAAAAAAGTAGGGGATATTGAGTTTGAAGCATAAAAATCAGATGAATCTTAGAAGGCAGGAATTATTTATTGATGGTCATGGATAGCCACCCCATTGCCCTACATTTTCAAACCATTGACCTAGTTCCTGGATGCTCGTGCAAAAAAGTAAATTAACACAAGGCAGTTTGGGGTCAATGCCCCATTTTCACACAAAGGTTTTCTGCGTCAAAAACACGTGCAAATCGAATAATTTTGACTGTACTCACTCCTGGCAAGTGTGTTCTAGCCACACAGTCGGTCAAAACTTCAGTTGAAATCATGCAGCGGCTAAGAGAAGACCAAAGATGGGTCGGAGTCGGAATGCTACAGACCGGAAGTACGCAGGTGAACGTGGCAAGACACCTTGGTGTTTCACAGTCTGTCATCAGCAGACTGTGGAACCGTTACCGTAATACCGGAGAAGTTGTCGACAGGCCTAGAAGTGGGCGACCAAGAATAACCACCCGTCGTCAAGACTTGATCATCACCAATCATGCTCAACGAAACAACACCCAAAGTGCTACCCGGTTGAGACAACACCTCCAACGGGTAGCAGGGGTTCAAGTCTCCGCCCAGACCATCCGAAACCGGATGCACGACGCTCAGGTGAACGCCTTTAGACCGCGGATAGTGTTGCCTGTCACACCACGCCATCGCCAAGCAAGAAGCGCCTGGTGCCCCATCCACCAACCATAGACCAGGCGCCAATGGGGTGACGTGATGTTTTCGGACGAATCGAGGTTCGAGCTGGACATCAACGATGGCCGGGTGCGGGTTTGCAGGCATCGTGGAGACCGTTATCATCAGGACAACATGATTGCTCACCACCGCTTTGGACGGGGCAGCGTTATGGTGTGGGGTGGCATCACCAGCACTGGCAGAACGCCCCTTCATCTGTGCCATGGCAATGTCAATGGTGTCTACTACCGGGACAACATCATTGATCCACTTGTTGTGCCCTTTGCACGCCGCCATGGGCCGGGATTCATCTTGCAGGACGACAATGCCCCAGCTCATCAAGCAAATGTCGTCAGGAATCACCTGCAAAGACGGCAGATCAATTCCCTGCCATGGCCATCGATGTTCCCCGACCTGTCCCCTATTGAAAACCTGTGGGACTTTCTGGGGAGACGTGTCCGGGATGTCGTTCCAGCTCCCCAGAACATTCAGCAGCTGGCCCTTGTCCTTCAGCAGGAATGGGCTGCAATTCCTCAAGCAACCATCAGGCAGCACATCAACAGCATGAAGAGGCGCTGCACAGCCTGTTTGACCGTTAACGGAGGCCCAACCCGTTATTAGAGGCTTTCCGAACTTTTGTTATTTTTTTAATGTCACCCTACTTTGAGGGGAAGCGTGTAAAAAGTCACGTGACTAATTTTGTAGTTGATTTTTGCTTTGAAAATGTTGTTAACATGCTGTTGCATCCATAATGAAATAAAGCAAGTCTCTGATTATAAACGGAATTTGGTTATAGTCTCATTTATATCAATATCCTCTACTTTTTTTGTAACACTGTACATCACACACGCATAGCTTTGCCTCCTTGACGTCGCATTGACGATGATATGATTCAAAAGCTGCAAGGATTTGGCCTTCGGTGAGGAAATAAGGGTGCATCTTGTGGCAGCTGTTGTATTATCACGTTGTAATTTGTAGTCGTAACAGCTAGAAACACTTGTCCTACATGTATCTACGGCGTCCCTCCGCCTGCGCTCGCCAAAGACGAGTTTTGGTCTGGCGGAACACCATGCTTGCCAAGAGAGTCATCGCATGCATCCTCCTCGCACAACAGGTACTTGATACGGACGTATGGCGAGTTACAGGTCTTGCCGTGTTCAGGTTACAGATCATCTTTTTGTTGCGACAGGTGCAAGTGCGACAATGCTCCTGTGCCTGCTCTCCCTCGTCGAGGATTTCTGCAGAATTCAAGTCGGAATCAAGTGGGACTCTGTGGCCCCGGGGTTTGCGCTCTTGACCTGCATCGCTCACAGCTAATTGCGTGTGACGTTCAAAGCTGCCTGGAGCCCAGAGTTGCATACATCAGTTCCGTGCCTACCTGGCATTGCCTGTCCTCACCTTGGGGCGAAAGCTGGTACCTGTGAGGGCTGAGGTGGAAAAACTGTTCACATTTACTTTCGCGCGTCCATTAAAGCCTGGCAGATCGATCCCCATGGAGTTTAAATGGTTTTGGAGTGATGATGAGAGCAGCTCGATGACCAGGGGGTAACAGTGAGCGGTCTGAGCACTCATCAATGAGTGAAAAATCGCGATGTAAAAACTGGCAGCTCTGCGCACAAATCTTCTCGGACGTTGGGAGCACTGCAGGCTCCATTCCGTGCGAGAAGCAGCAGACAGTGTGCTTCAAGACTTAGCTAGAGCACTTGGACTGACTTGGATGTGACGGCAATTGCGTTGTATAAGCTCAGCTACAAAGATTGCTTCCTCTTCTCTCGAAGGCATTAAGATTTCTACATTGGTTTGTAACGAAAGATATGCAAAGTATAATTTTGATTGAACAGATAGGCCTAATGTTCTTATGCTAATGCTGTTCTTACACAGAATCGGGCGTGGAAACAGTGATTTCTCTTCCCTAGTCTTGTCTCCGTTGTGTTTGAGTATCGGAAAAGTTTGGTTTACAAGCGACTGTGACATGGCGATTTAATACTTATTACTTACCTTTGCCACATTAGTTGACTCGTCCGAGGAGAGATCGAGGTGCTAGAAACAAGCATCCCAAATAGCATCTCACTTGACATATAGTGCTTACACGCATCCCAAATAGCATCTCACTTGACATAGGAGCTAGAAACAAGCATCCCAAATAGCATCTCACTTGACATAGGTGCTTACACGCATCCCAAATAGCATCTCACTTGACATAGGAGCTAGAAACAAGCATCCCAAATAGCATCTCACTTGACATAGGTGCTTACACGCATCCCAAATAGCATCTCATTTGACATAGGAGCTAGAAACAAGCATCCCAAATAGCATCTCACTTGACATAGGTGCTTACACGCATCCCAAATAGCATCTCACTTGACATAGGTGCTAGAAACAAGCATCCCAAATAGCATCTCACTTGACATAGGTGCTAGAAACAAGCATCCCAAATAGCATCTCACTTGACATAGGAGCTTCCACGCATCCCAAATAGCATCTCATTTGACATAGGTGCTAGAAACAAGCATCCCAAATAGCATCTCATTTGACATAGGTGCTAGAAACAAGCATCCCATATAGCATCTCACTTGACATAGGTGCTAGAAACAAGCATCCCAAATAGCATCTCACTTGACATAGGAGCTTCCACGCATCCCAAATAGCATCTCATTTGACAGAGGTGCTAGAAACAAGCATCCCAAATAGCATCTCACTTGACATAGGTGCTTACACGCATCCCAAATAGCATCTCACTTGACATAGGTGCTAGAAACAAGCATCCCAAATAGCATCTCACTTGACATATAGTGCTTACACGCATCCCAAATAGCATCTCACTTGACATAGGTGCTAGAAACAAGCATCCCAAATAGCATCTCACTTGACATAGGTGCTAGAAACAAGCATCCCAAATAGCATCTCACTTGACATAGGAGCTTCCACGCATCCCAAATAGCATCTCATTTGACATAGGTGCTAGAAACAAGCATCCCAAATAGCATCTCACTTGACATAGGTGCTTACACGCATCCCAAATAGCATCTCATTTGACAGAGGTGCTAGAAACAAGCATCCCAAATAGCATCTCACTTGACATAGGTGCTTACACGCATCCCAAATAGCATCTCATTTGACAGAGGTGCTAGAAACAAGCATCCCAAATAGCATCTCACTTGACATAGGTGCTTACACGCATCCCAAATAGCATCTCACTTGACATAGGTGCTTACACGCATCCC
>JAWQFJ010001029.1:79554-84554 GCA_034096865.1 Theodoxus fluviatilis | reverse complement strand
CGTCGTCAGGCACTTATGACGCTATCACGCATTTTGCACGTGTTAACTCTACACATTCTTGTGTGTGTGTGTGTGTGTGTGTGTGTGTGTGTGTGTGTGTGTGTGTGTGTGTGTCTGTCTGTCTGTCTGTCTGTCCCGACTCCACGGCTTATATCTCAAAAACTACTGGACGGATTTCCTTGAGATTTTGCACACTAACTGGAAGTTAGGTCCGATTGAATGTATCAAATTTTCAGAATCGAGGCTTGAAGAGAAAGTGGTCAAACTCTTTTCCTACGTTCACAAAACAACATTTGGCTTCTTTGTATGATGAACGTCTACCAGCAGACGCAAAAAAGCGATACTACGCTGTGTTGGCGTCAAATTCATTCCATTTGTGAAACCGGTAAAGTATATGTACCATCTTACATCTAGATCGTTGCCTTCGCTGGTTAAAAGCCTGGAATCGCCCAGCGAACTAACTGAATGTCGACACAATCACGCGGCACTGTTGTACATTTGCAGTCAACGTAAGATCTCGTACGACGATTTGATTCAAGGCCTAGTGCTAATTGTTTTGATGGTCTGGTCTCAGTGTCACAAAAATATGATGATTTAATCAATCCCTGACCCGGAAATGTTGGGGACAACGACCATTTCAGCGTAATGACATCGAGTCAAACAGAGTTATCTTTCCTACTTCAGCAAAACGCTTCGATATATGTTGAACCTCTACCAGCAGACGCCAAAATGCGATACTACGAAAAGAATATTGACGTTGATGGGTTAGATCCGTATGAAATACCAAACAGTTCATGCTATCATCCATTTTTCTACAATTTACAGTGCAAAATACGAACCACGAGGGTTTATGACAAGGTCGTTATAAATGCTTCACATACCTACAAGTTTACAATGGCACAGTTGGTAGAGCATTGGGCTCTTGGTCATGCATGACCAGGTTCGATTCTGCACTGAAACTTTTTTTCTCTCTCTTTTTTCGAGGGGTTGTGGGTTCGAACCCGACCTGGTTTTTTGTGTTTGTGTGTGTGTGCGTTTTTTCCTCCTCTTTTCTCGGAGGCTGCGGGTTCGAACCCGATCTTCTTTTTTTTCTCCAAAACCTGGAGGTTCAGCGCCAGCGGTTTTTATTATATGAATCTGAAGTATGGGGCTTGAGCAAATGAAACGTTATTGAAACTGTCCATCTATAGGGCCTACAGTATTAAACAATTCTTGAATGTACCTGTTAAAACACCAAATATCATGATATATGGAGACACTGGACGATATCCTTTATCTGTTAATGCAGCCATGAGACTTGCCAAGTATTGGCTTAAGATCCTGAGAATGGATGAGGAAAGATTGCCCAAACGTATATACAGAATGCTCATGAAAACCATAGATTGTGGGAATAATTGGGCAAACAAAGTACGTACTATGCTTAGTGAGAACAATTTGGAATGCTTTTGGGAAAGTCAAGTAGTCCAGAGTGAGTCGTCTTTTCTGTGCCGATTGAAAGATGCTCTGTTTAACAAATTCAGAGAGCATTGGTCAAATGAATTGTACAGTAGTGAAAGATATGCGGTTTACAGAGAGTTTAAAATTACACCTGGATTAGAAGCATATCTGTATAAGGTGGACAAAAAGGTTTTCAAAGAGGCGTTTATAAAATTTCGTTTTGGTACCAGTGAATTGTATATCCACAAGCACCGATTCGAGACAATGATCCAATTATTGTGTCCATTGTGCCAGGAGGAGGACGAAGACGAATACCATGTTTTAATTAGATGTCCAGCCGTGAGCGATCTACGTGTCAAATATTTGGTTCCTCACGTACGAGAAGATGTCAATGTATTTGTATACTTATGGGAGCAAACGAGCAAACCATTTTACGAGCTGTTTGCACATATCTTTATCATGTGATGAAAAGGAGAGAAGTCGCTATATTGGAGTCGAATGGAGTTATGTCATAAATGTAGCAAATTATGAAGATTGTGTTGTATTGTCATTTGTAATGGGCTGGTGGCCCTATCAATAAAGTTTCGAGTTCGAGTTCTCTCTCTCTCTCTCTCTCTCTCTCTCTCTCTCTCTCTCTCTCTCTCTCTCTCTCTCTCTCTCTCTCTCTCTCCTACAGTTGTTACTGGCAACATCACATGACTGATTTTTCTCTAGTTCTTAAAACTGTGGTGGTGATGGCGGTGCTGCTGGGGTTGATCCTGGTGGTGGTAGTGGTGGTGGTGGTGGTGGTGGTAGTGGTGGTGGTGGTAGTGGTGGTGGTGTTAGTGGTGTTAGTTGTGGTTTAATTAAGAGGTTAGGCCTACCTATTTCTTGCGTATCAGCTTAATCGGCTAAGGTGCTCTCATTTACTAATATCGTAATTGGCGAAAATCTCCCATTGTCGCTCAAATGGTGCGTGTGTCGAATAGTCAAACCCACAGTGTGTTTCTTCTTTAAGAGCTTAATTTCAAACACACCTTGTCTGCCCCAAAAGCCAAAACGTGCACAACGTCCGTAGTTGTCACGTCGAAACCCTGAACCGTTTTTATTTCCATGGTAACGCTTAGTGATGGCAGTTGTATGGTGAGGACTTCCACGCCTAGGTCTTTTGACGTCACCGGTGAGCCAGAAACTCCAGAACAGCGATGGGAGGAATACAAAGATGAAATTGAGATATACCCAGGTGCTTCCGGTGTTGGACAAGCAAGTCGAAAGGAGGCGCTACTTTTACATTCGGGAGGAAAGGCACTGAAAGAAATATATTTAAGTCAGAGGAAGAGAGGCAAGCCACAGCTGATCTCGGCGTCTACCTAGTAGCTCCCAACATCTTTGACAGTCACTAAAACCTGAATAAAAATATATCTAAACCAAGCGTCGACTTTATGGAGACAACACCGACACCGAGAGAAATCATCAATAATTTCATTAATCGACTTCAAGCCTCAATCAAGTACTGTGAGTATGGAAACCAAGCTGAGAACCAAGTAAGAGACAAGGCACTGTTCCAGCTGAATGACGCCAACGTTAAAGCTAAACTTCTCAAAGAGCATGACCTGACGCTAGAGAAGATGATTGAAATTATTGGGACATATCATAACAAGAATGCCATAGTTCTACAGCGGACAAGCAACATCAGCAGAATCAGAGGTCAGAAGTCCTAACCAAAGCCACACACGTCCGAGAAAAGTGTGAAGTGCTACTATTGCGCTGCCACATGGCTCTTCAAGAGTGAATGTCGTAGATGATAAAATTACTCCTGCAAAGAGTATGGCAAAACAGGGCATTTTGCAAGGTGCTGCTTCAGCGAGAATGAGAAGGCAAGTGCTTCTCAAACAAGCCAACTAAGGGCAAGAGAGGCCAATCGTGGAGGATCTCAAGGTCGCGGTCGAGGGCGCGGCAATGCCCAGAGATCTGTGGAAGAACATGATGATGAAGGTCACGATCAGTCATTCGAGTTCTACCGTCTCTTCCGGAACGACCAACGAAACATTTTTTTGACGTGGAAGCATGAGAAAGTTTTGGATTTTGAAGTGAATGACCTCTAGTTGTAGACTCAGGAGCGCATCATAACACACAATCCTAGAGCAAAAACAAGAAGATATGGTACTTGGATACCAGTGCACTTCGCAAGTCGAAAGACGACGCCAGCGGAGAGGAGACACTCCCAGTTCAAGAGGGAAACACTTGGTGTCTACTGGGCCGGTGAAAAGTTCCATCTGTACCTGGTGGGAGTCGACTCTGAGGTCAGGATGGACCACAAATCACTCACTAAGGTGCTGGAAACGAGAGCGAGTCCTGCTTCTGCACGGCGGGAGAGATGGATGATGTGTCTCGACCAGTACGAGGTCACGACGCGCCACATAGCTGACAAGAGGAACCAAGCCAACGCACTCAGCCGTCTACCCCTTGCCACAACTGAGGAAGACCCAAACACAGAGGAGGACCGTCAGTACTACTCGGTTGTCAAAGACACAGTGCCTGTCGCCATCAACCCTGGGAGGTTCGAAGCAGCATCAAAGGAAGACAGCACACTAAGCACAGTGCGAGTCGCCATTGCATTCGGTTACTTAGCAGCCCTCAGTGATACTAAGTACAAAGCTGTGAAGGATTAACTGTGGACAGCCTGGTAGAATAAAAGTCTTGCACAGTCTGATAGAGTGAAGGGCTTGCACAGCCTAAGAGAGTGAAGGACTTGCACAGCCTGGTAGAGTGAAGGGCTTGCACAGCCTGATAGAGTGAAGGGCTTGCACAGCCTGATAGGGTGAAGGGCTTGCACAGCCTGATAGAGTGAAGGGCTTGCACAGCCTGATAGGGTGAAGGGCTTGCACAGCCTGATAGAGTGAAGGATTTGCACAGCCTGGTAGAGTGAAGGGCTTGCACAGCCTGATAGGGTGAAGGGGTTGCACAGCCTGATAGAGTGAAGGGCTTGCACAGCCTGATAGGGTGAAGAGCTTGCGCAGCCTGGTGGAGTGAAGGGTTACCACAGCCTCATAGAGTGAAGAGCTTGCACAGCCTGATAGAGTGAAGGGCTTGCACAGCCTGATAGAGTGAAGGACTTGCACAGCCTGGTAGAGTGAAGGGCTTGCACAGCCTGATAGAGCGAAAGGCTTGCACAGCCTGATAGAGCAAAGAGCTTGCACAGCCTGATAGGGTGAAGGGCTTGCACAACTTGATAGAGTGTTGGGCTTGCACAGCCTGATAGAGTGAAGAGCTTGCACAGCCTGATAGAGTGATGGGCTTGCACAGCTTGATAGAGTGAAGAGCTTGCACAGCCTGATGGAGTGAAAAGCTTGCACAGCCTGATGGAGTGAAGAGCTTGCACAGCCTGATAGAGTGAAGGGCTTGCACAGCCTGATAGAGTGATGGGCTTGCACAGTGATAGAGTGAAGGGCTTTCACAGCTTGATAGAGGGAGGAGGAGGAGGAGGAGGAGGAGGAGGAGGAGGAGGAGGAGGAGGAGGAGGAGGAGGAGGAGGAGGAGGAGGAGGAGGAGGGGAGGAGCAGGAGGAGGAGGAGGGGAGGAGC
>JAWQFJ010001029.1:19554-69554 GCA_034096865.1 Theodoxus fluviatilis | reverse complement strand
TTCGGAGAATTAGTCGCGTATTCTTCGCGTGGACTGCAATTACCTGCTAACCTGCCCTCCACAACCAGTTCTAACCGGCGAGCAATTCACGCAGTGTTTGAATTTGATGGACCATGTGCTAATGTGATGCCATTGCACTGCGATACAACTTTACAAGAGACATTAAAAAATAAATCGGTGTCAAGGGGAAACCTGTTACTGAAATTCGATAAAGTCGCATTGAAATTGAATATAGCGCTCAACGAACCGATGATTCGATAACAGTTTGCCTGGTAACCAGTTTCTTCCTTTTATCCTGCAATTTATTTGCAGACTCCCGAGTACATATAGTTGCATTTCACACTCCATTAACAATGCATCGAACATGTCATTCTTTGGTCCTGGAGAGGTATCTTGTCACAAAACCCTTCATGATGGATTATGTTTGGTCACATTGATACTGCTCCAGAGTATTTAAGTGGGCACTGTTTTTCTTTGTCTTGAAGTTGGATGAATGAACCCCTCTGTCAACTATGGTAAATCATCTACATAGTCACGTTTTCATAAAACAAAAGCACTTGCCTGCTCACCGGGTTTCCATGGACGGAACTAAGGAAACATTTGGTACAATTTTATTTTGTATCACGTCACATTCAAACTTGTCTGAATTTGAATAATAATGCCAAAAGATTGCCTGCCTTCACACCGCTTTACAACTAGACGGAAGGTTTATGTAAAGTAATTCATCAATATGCGTTTCCAAATTTTGCTGATATATTCTTACAATCGCTACTTTCAGATCTTCCCGTTTCTGCCGTGACGTCATCGCCCCCTGCCTACGGTGACCTTGTCTACGCCCCACCCCCTTCTTATGATGAGGTGATTGGTCAGTCCAACCCCGCCTTCAAACGATCATGTCAATAAAAGAAGAATGCCCCGGTGTTGCCAGCGTCGGCGACTTTCGAGTGTGTGTATGTGGATGAACAACCTTAAGGGGGGGAAATGGCAACTTAGAACAGGCGCTGTTATTAATAATGGAATGACGTGTTGAATTTGTTGTTGTTGTTGTAGAGTTTTCATTGCAGTGCCGCGGGCTACATTGGAACACAAAATGACTCCAGATATGCCTTCTCTGACCTCCATCTCCGTCGTTCAAATATCTCATCGGACTGCCCCCCAAAGAACACTAATGACACTACGCTGTTTTTGCTCGGACTGGCAAACTTGTGGGGAGGAAGTGGATAAGTATTCAGGGGAAACATTACCGTTGTAAGCTTCAATAGGATCTAAGAGTAAACTACTTCTCTGTCACAAGCAACAGCCCTGGTTATATTGCGAGAAAGATTGAGTAGCTGTACTAGCATGTGAGTTATAGTGTTAATCGTCAACTAACTGACGCTGATGGTGTGTTATACCTTTACAAAAACATGAAGCGACACACACAACGTGGATGGCTTCTGGAAGGAGCCTGTCAGGCTGTTGTCTTAGCAGTCATTGACTCAACATGCCACAAGGCATATGCACATACGTACTCAGCTTCTGACACTATTGACACTTAGGCCTAAGTGCCATTTTTATACTAGTTTGAGTAAATACATATGTCAGACTCAGGTAGTGACCAAATTATAGAAGTCGTTTGTGCGTAGACATTTGTACGATAATTTAGTTGACAGTAAAAGTAAAGCAGTTCTGCAAATAAGGTTTGTACATTCGTATACATTTCCCCACAAGAATCGACCCTGTTTCATTTAGAGATGTTGTATCCATGAGTCCAAGACTGCCTTTCCACAGCAAGCGGTGTATCGGGATGAGTTCAGGCATTTGGAAAAAGTAACAAAGATTTGTATGAGTATGCTCCTTTTCAAACTGTATTATTCAATTACGTCATCAGGATGTCTGAACCATGCGGAAAGTCTATTGGAGAGAAAGCAAGGTTGGAGGAAAGATGCACTATACTCCATCACTTTGTTCGGGCTGACAAAGAGCCAAATAAGAATACAAAATTTCTATTAAGACATATTTCTACCTATTCAATTCAGGTCAATGCCAGATTTGAGTTGTTACAGGGTCTTCACGTCTGTAGTATATGCACTAGTACAGTAGATGGAATGCTGAATAAATCAGTTTGATCTCTCTCTGTCTATCTCTGTCTATCTCTGTCTCTCTCTATCTCTCTGTCTCTCTCTCTCTGTCTCTCTCTCTCTCTCTCTCTCTCTCTCTCTCTGTGTGTGTGTGTGTGTGTGTGTGTGTGTGTGTGTGTGTGTGTGTGTGTGTGTGTGTGTGTGTGTGTGTGTGAAATCGAACATAGTAGCTTTTTGCAACATAAGAAACTCTTTTAATTCGTGTACTTCCTTACCCACGGTCGATCTGACCACTTCTATCATTGCGAGTGTCTGCGTCCCCACGAATAAAGCATGAGGTGTAATTTCAACAAAGATGGTTATCGTTCCTTTGTTTCTGTAACTCACAAACTCTGACAATGTACTCTGCATGAGTCGCTTGTCGTAAATACCATTTGCTTTTTTGCAATCCCGTTATTGATTATCGACCAAGATTCCTTATCTGTTATTGATTCCTCCAACTTGTCCCCTTTTACTGCGATTATTTCTTTCGACATTTTATCTGCAGCTTCCGTTGTATGAGAGCACTGTGAGATATGTGTTGAATGCTTTACTCTTATACTAACACTCATTAAGTTTTGTATTTGTCTCTTTGATACGGTAGCCGATGAAGTCCTCGAAAAAAAAAAATCATGTGCAAGTATTTCAACCAAATCTTAACGACTTTCTGTATCGTATCTCGGGGATCTAAGGCATTTAATATTATTCAAATTGAAGTGTTTTGATGTCATATGTCTAGGACGAGATGTATTTGTAATGATTCTATTTGCATTGAAATGATCTAAATACTGCTTTTTATGCGTGTAAATGTGTGAATGCTTACATAATATGATAAGACTGCAATGCTTGGAATGAGTGTGCATGCTAATGCCGCGAAAGTGAATACAGAGAAACTTGTTATGTGAAATAAAGTGGTTTTTCCCAATATTTCTCTTCTTTGTTGCCCTACTTCGTTGAGAATAATTCTCTTTTTCCATCTGCCACAAAATTCGCCAAAACGAAAGAACTCAGAATAAATGTAACGACGAATCTCACGGTTTACCCGAATCAGGGAAGAACATTTGAATCTAGGATGTGTGTGTGTGTGTGTGTGCGCGCGCGCGCGCGCGTGCATGTGTGTGTGTGCGCGCGCGTGCATGTGTGTGTGCGCGCGCGCGCGTGCATGTGTGTGTGCGTGCGTGTGCTCGTGTGTGCGTGCATATGCATGTGCGTGCGTGTATGCATGCGTGTGTGCGCGCATGTGTGGGTGCGCGTGTGTTCCCCTAACACTGAGCAGGAGACAGAAAAAAACTTTCAGGTTGGAGGCGGGAACCGAACTCGCATCCCCCTGATGGCGTTCCGAGGGTTTCCGATCCGTTTAAGGAACTGGAATAGACCACATTACACTCATTCTCTTGGTTCTTGGACTAAAAAATTCACCTTTTGCAAGCGCCTGACAGAAAGTAGACATATTCATATACCTAAACGGAGAGATGGAACACTTTGGGCAGAACCTACCAGCACTGTCCCTCTCCCCAGGGACCGTTTCCTCCCGACGTTGGCCCGCTACCGCAGTAAGGGGTATTTGGAATGCTACCATTTTCCTTACAGGGAGAAAGAACGCCGGTGAGGCAAGCCGCTTGTCGGGGGACGCCACTTTGGGAACCCTAGTGGAGACTAATGCAGCGACCATGACCGCTCGCCTGCAGTCGCCTGTGTACAGCGGTGGCGGCAATGGGCAATGGGAGCTGCACTAATCATAAACTTGCATTTTCGGGCAAATTGCTAAACTCGCATTGCCTCTCCCCACCCAGGAGTAAGATCGGGTACCTGTGAAGGCAGTGAGGCACGCCATAGCGCAATTAACCTTTGATGCCGCTGTAAGCCACCATGAGGTTGGGGTGGTCCCCAAGGAGTGGAAATGGCGCAGGTGTCTGTGTGTGTCACTGTACCTGTAGTCAGCTGCAGTAAAGAACGGATCGGGGCCCTATGATCAGGGGATAAACATTACAGCAGTCTGAGCCCCAGCCATGGGTGATGCGCCCCGGTGCCGTGGTTCAATCCCTGGGACTGGAGTCATCCGGATCGATTCTTGCTATTTAGCGATCGATTAGTGTCATTGGTATGTGTCGTAACCCTGTGTGTGCGTGAATTAATATGAATGCACATTGCATACATGTATAAGGTGAACATCTATGATGCACCTTTCCCTCTTTGTGGTTGTGTGAGTGTTGTTCAGCGTCTATTACGTGAAAAATCAAAACAACAACAACAAACTAATATAGTCGTCCTTCCCCACAACAGTGTAGATCGACAGTGTCTGCTGGTCAAAAGCGACCCCCTTTAAACCTGGACTAGAGTCTGAGTATTCAAAGTATTCATACTGCGTGTTAAAATACGGTTATAAATGTGGCTGTGGAGATGACTTTAAAGGTATATCAAAGTAAACGTTTTAAACGTGTTAAATGTGAGAAAATGGCGTTCTCATTTTGCAAGGCTTATAGTTGAGTAGCTCATGGAATGATGCATGAGAGTGGGTGACTGTCAATGATTGAAATGGGATGGGTGGATGGGTGTAGTGAGTATTAATGCATTCAGAAAAAAGTTATTTTGAAATAATAAAAAGAAACGTTTGCTCTTTGAACTTGGAGCCACCTGTTGATTTCTGCCTTTGGAATGTATCACGACAGACAAAACTCGCACCAACTAGTTGGTTACATGAATGAAGGCTAAAATAAGATTGTGCAAGACCCCAATCGTACGCCTACTCTCCTGACTGAAGCGAATTTGCGGTTCCAGAGTGCACCAAAGCGGTCACCTGTATACGTTAAGGCTATATATTTTAATAAACCCAGAGTCTTCCTGTCCTAGGGATAGAACCACGGCACTGCCCTATATATAGTTTGCACTCTTCCCCTGGGCAAAGCTTCAAGTTGAAGTTTCATTCAGCTCCACACTTACACACGGAAGAACATTCGATCTCCCATCGTCTCTATCCTGAAGACTGAACAAAGGAACCAACTGCACTTTTCGTGACCTTATTTAACATCTCAAACTGCATACGCATGCGCTTTCGCGGTCTCTTCCCTGCGACTCCAATCCCCCCCCCTCCCTCTCCCTCCCTCCCCCCCCCCCCTCTCTCTCTCTCTCTCTCTCTCTCTCTCTCTCTCTCTCCTTCTTTTTCTTCTTCTCCTTCTCCTTCTTCTCCTCCTCCTCCTTCTTCTTCTTCTTCTTCTTCTTCTTCTTCTTCTTCTTCTTCTTCTTCTTCTTCTTCTTCTTCTTCTTCTTCTTCTTCTTCTTCTTCTTCTTCTTCTTCTTCTTCTCTTTCGTTACGCCACTCTAGCGCTCGTCATTCATACTATGCAAACAAATATCACATAAAGAAAAAGAAACAAGAAAACAGACGATTGAAGTTTATTTGCTCTGACATTCACGATAATGAAGAAAACGCCAAAATGCACATCAAGTACAGCCAGGTGTGTACAGGGAGGGAGGGGGGAGGAAGGAAGAGAGGGGGTGGGGTGGGGTGGGGGAAAGCGAGCGAGCGAGCGAGCGAGAGAGAGAGAGAGAGAGAGAGAGAGAGAGAGAGAGAGAGAGAGAGAGAGAGAGAGAGAGAGAGAGAGAGAGAGAATAAAGAATGGGTCATTGGAAGAGAAGCGTTTGCTTATTATAATAATAATAATAATACAGACTATTTCTACGCACATACCTTCCCCAATAGGCAAGCTCATGGCGTGTGCAATGATGAAGTCTACACTCATACAAAGCATTCTAACACTCACACACTGTACAATTGAAATAAAAGAAAAATTAAATAAAATACAATTAATTAAGTAGCAGGCAATAAACAAAACACAAAACATAAAAGAGGCGCCTTCACTGCTCGTCAGGAAAGACTGACCGGAACAGGTGTGTCTTGCTCTTGAGGGAGGTTTTGAACTGGGACATGGAATTAGAGTGACGGACAGGGAAAGGTAGGCTATTCCATGTTCCAGGGCCGATGTAAGAAAAAGCTCGTGTACTCTCATGAAATGAAGTATAAAGTCATACAATATTTAAGGTTTTCTGCAGGAGTGATTTCGTGGTCACAGCTAAGACCCTAGCTCGTGCCAGTAGAACCAGGAACGACAACTCCAAACCAACTCTGATGCACTTCCTGTCGATTCGGTGTAAACACATCCGACTGTGCACCAAAGCGTCAATATTCGTTGACACACTAGTTACCCCATGCTGAAAATTTCTCTTACTCCAGCGACTACCGTACTTTAAAAGGTATGTTATTTATTTTGAGTTGTGTCTCTTTTTCGGTGGACAGTAAATCGAGTAATACAACAGTGACGAACATGCACAATCTTAGAATCTAGTATCTTGGCGACTTAGGTGACACGATCACGATGAATGATTGTCGCTACCGCCCGATTGTTCTAGTAGATACATGCAGTTACATCTTCTTATTTTGTGTTCGAAGATATTACGAAATGCATTACTCTCTTTCAAACCATTGTTACATTACTTTTTGAGATAATAAACATATGAAATTCGTTTGACAACGAAACTAATGATAGAGATGTGTTCAAGCTGAATCATTGAATGTGGTTATAATTATTATTGTCGAAGTACATCTACATGTACGATGTAGAAGCCTCGCGAATCGATCACAAATGACAAGCACACAGATACGCGACTTTCACTACAGTCGTGCTGTTGCATCCATCTCTTATGTATTATAGATATAAGCTTAATCATCAAACATGCTTGTCTGTTTACCTAGCATCTCTTTTTCATGATGTGCGTGCGCACATGATAATCCACCCACGCTTGTGATACTCGATAGCATTGCAGTTGTTGAGTTTGTCATGCAGTGTTTATATTTGTAAAATTGTTCATTTAAGGTGCTGCAAGAATCCAACGTCACCAGCAGCATAGTATGAAACATAATGAATCGAAAAATGAATTCTGCCAAGTACCACAAGCTCAAACGTGTTGATGGAGAAGGATACATTGATCTCCAGGTTGGTTTGATATAGGCATATTTACAATATAAATTGCCTAATGCGTGTCAGTGTTTAAAGATAGCAACAGGCAGTGATCTTTTCCATCATCCTCCTGTCTCCAGTATGAGCGTGTGTGTTGCTAAACTTATTAGGTGTGTTGTAAAGCTTTGCCTGTGTAATATGTGAGGAATCAGTTCTACATTGTGATCAAAGTATGACATCTTTTAGACTTGCCAGCAGAGCCTGTACTTTTTTAAGATACATATATAAATGCTTCAGATAAAACATTTCAATTTGTGTCATTTTCATCATATTCTCCACATGATTTATGTCAAAATTTTCAATAAGGTGAAATAATTATATTTAGGGGGGGCTTGTCTCCAGCAAAAATGATTGTGAAAAAATGACCTTGCAACCCAAGGCAAATATACATAAAAAGACATTGGCAAGTAGCATGTCCCCCCTTCTTTTTTTTTCGTTTTGAGTTCCCTTTCCCTCAGCTTTTGTCTTTCCCTTAATTTTGTTGTATTGCCATTTCAGTTTGATCTCCCTATAGGTTAGGGGTTTTAAAAAAAGCAAACCCACCATGTGTCCCTATGTGATACGATCATACATACAAGACAAATAATGAGATAAGTCAAGACCTGGCATGCCCATACTCAGACCAACTCTAGTAATTTGTGTGGCCAATGGCCTTACATAGCCTTCAAAGGCTGCAATGCCAGTAAAAATGTGTTCATTCAACCTTTTTTAGTTTGAAAACCACCACATAGACTTTTTAACAATACCTCTATGTAGACAGAGATATAAATACCTCTGTTGCATTAGTGTTGTGCTTCTGATTGACTTGGAGTTGGATAATAATAATATTTACAGACTATTGGTGCTTGCATGCAGCAATTAGGAATGATGATGATAATGATGATGTGATGATGATATGATGATGGTAATGATGATGATGATGGTGATGGTGACGATGATGATGGTGATGGTGATGATGATGATGATATAATGATGAGATGATGATGATGATGGTGATGATGATACAATCTATCCATATTAAAGTTTTTTTGGTCACTATGCAGTTATTGCCTGCTTACTTCTAATCATACCTAACAGCTGTTTTTCATTTGTGTGTTACTCCATTTGAATAACAGATTTTCACTACCAAGGCTATGCAGATCTGTGCATGAGGTTTTTCAAACTGATTCCAGTTTGTGAGAAGTCATTTGTCACATACATATCACCTTCGTCATTCACTCCAGAAAACATGCATAATGCTCCATTAGATAAGTTAAAGTTTCAGTTTTAAAAGTCTCTCATTTTCTACTACTCACCAGTGACTCAGAAAACAAAATACTCGTGTCATCTATGCATTGTGTTTGATGTGCTGGACTCTCAACAGAAAATACTTACCTGCTTGCATAGTGTTTGATGTGCTGGACTCTCAACAGAAAATACTTACCTCCTTGCATAGTGTTTGATGTGCTGGACTCTCAACAGAAAATACTTACCTCCTTGCATAGTGTTTGATGTGCTGGACTCTCTAAAGGAAATATAATTATCTATGCTTAGTGCTTGTCATGGTGGTTTCAGTTTGAGAAGCCGCCACCCAAAATCCCCTACAAGGCCATCCTGCTGGCGGTCATGCTGTTCCTCCTGGGCACAGCACTCTTGGTGATTGGGGCCCTGTTGGTGGCTGGCTACATCAGTCCTGAGGTCAGACCTACATTCCTCTTGTGTTCTTCCCTTGCCTCACACTCACACTATAGGTCTTTTCACTCTGCAAGTATCATTTTGAAGCTAACTCATCACGTATTAGGTGAATAACAAAAAGGAGCCCTAACTTGGAAACTGCAATGGGAACAGGGTTGAATAGCTGAGCCAGAAGCCCTAACTAGGAAACTGCAATGGGAACAGGGTTGAATAGCTGAGCCAGAAACATTTGACATGACATGGAAAACTCTACCAACTTCTTAAATTAATCTGTGCATGTGTGTGTGTGTGTGTGTGTGTGTGTGTGTGTGTGTGTGTGCGTGTGTGTGTGTGTGTGCGTGCGTGTGTGTGTGTGTGAGTGTGTGTGTGTGTGTGTTCACACGCTCATGCGAGTGCATGTCTGTGTGTGTGTATTCGTGTGTGCGTGTGTGTGTGAGTATGTGCTTGTGTGTGTGTGTGTGTGCGTGCACGCACGCGTTTGCGTGAGTGTGTGAGCAAAAAAACAGCAATTATCATCATGTGAACCTTTTTTGGAAAACAGGCATTGCAGGCACAGTGTCATGCCTTTCA
This sequence comes from Theodoxus fluviatilis, assembly GCA_034096865.1. Lineage (NCBI taxonomy): Eukaryota > Metazoa > Mollusca > Gastropoda > Cycloneritida > Neritidae > Theodoxus > Theodoxus fluviatilis. Next base: position 60,196 of record JAWQFJ010001029.1, on the reverse strand, counting down.
TGTACCGCACTCTCAACTCTTTCCTTTGACATATAATGTTATGCTGTGTTATCAAGCATAGAGGTGAGAGCATCCCATAGTAAATAGCATACAACATGCATGTCACATGGGGGAATGATATTGATATGGTAAAGACACTTAAGACCTGAATTTCATCATCATCATCAATGAACAATTGTTAACTGTGATAATTGCTGTAGTAGATATGACATCTGATATAATTTCCTATCCAGCAGAGCATCTATGTGGCAGATTTACACAAACTAGAGATTAGCATTGACAATTATACCACATAAGTAGACTGCTGAAAGTACCAGTAAACCTCACAGCACTGAAAACTGTCAAGCTGGCACATACAGGTTTTATAATTATGACAGTGGTACCACAACCGACTGCTGATGGATTGATTTTCACATTATCAGATGTATAACATTTGAAATTTAAAACATTTATGAAGATGATGGATTTGACCAGATGTTTCTTTCCTCCAGGACAGTTATGTTTGAAATCATGCACCTTGGATGCACATTAGTGAAGTTTTCATTTGGGGTAGGGAGTGGGGATGGGGGACAATTTTCCATTTTAGGGGAGGCAGGGGCTATGTATAAAGACTCTCACCTGCACCATCATCACCCAGGACTACCAACACCACCACCTCTGTTATCATCACCACTCCACCACCACCACTGCCACTGCCATCACCACTCCACCACCACCACTGCCACTGCCATCACCACCACCACCACCACCACCACCACCACCACCACCACCACCACCACCACCCAAACACCTGCCACCACCACCATCACCACCACCACCACTAACACTGCCATCACCACTCCACCACCACCACCACCACCACCACCACTTCCACCACTACAACTGCCACTGCCATCACTTCACCACCATCACCACTGCCACCACCACCACCACCACCACCACCACCACCACCACCACCACCACCACCACCACCACCACCACCACCACCACCCAAACACCTGCCACCACCACCACCACCACAACCATCACCACCACCACTGCCATCACCACTCTACCACCACCACCATCACCACCACAACTGCCACTGCCATCACTTCACCACCACTGCCATCACTTCACCACCACTGCCACCACCACCACTGCCACCACCACCACCACTGCCACCACCACCACTGCCATCACCACTCCACCACCACTGCCACTGCCACTGCCATCACATCACCACCCCCACCACTGCCACCACCACCACTGCCACCACCACTGCCACCACCACTGCCACCACCACCCACCACCACTCCACCACCACCACAACTGCCATTGCCATCACCACTCCACCACCACCACCACCATCACCACCACCACCATCACCACCCACCGCCATCACCACCACCACCACCACCACCACCACCACCACCACTGCCATCACTTTACCATCACCACCATCACCACCGCCACTGCCATCACTCACCACCACCACCACTGCCACCACCGCCACTGCCATCACTTCACCACCACCACCACTGCCACCACCACCACCACCATAACTGCCATTGCCATCACCACTCCACCACCGTCATCGCCACCACCACCACCACTGCCACCAACACCATCCTTGCCTGTAATAAAGCTGTCTTTCATTCGTTTCTTTCCAGTACTCCGATAGGACCTGGCCTGTCATCCTCCTGGGCCTGCTTGTCTTCATCCCCGGTGCCTACCATGTCCGCATTGCCTACTACGCCTTCAAAGGCTACGAGGGTTACTCCTATGAGGACATTCCTGAGTTTGACTGAAACATGAGGGTGACATGCATGCGGTTAATGGGGGAATCATCATATCTTACATATCTATGAGGGGAAAATGTTCCATCATCAACCCTTAGAGGAATGATTTGATATTGCCTGTGCAGTCATTACAACTATTGGGCACCTTCTTGAAAAATATGTTTAATTAATATATTTCTCTTCTCCCCCGTGGGAGTTGTTTCCATGTTATGTTAAAGAGGGTTAAACAGTTTTGGCATGCCTGAATGCAATATTTTGCTTTATTCATTCATTGAATATTTGCACAATCACTACAAATGTATGGTAATGCTACTCATGCACAAATTTTACCTTTCAGCTTTTCTTGCTTGAAAAGAAGCATGAAAGATACAACAACAAAAAAGTTTTCTCCTAGATATTTCTGACAGCAAAACAAATGACTTTTAATGCTCATTGTGAAGGGAATACCACTTTGTCTTGCTATGTAGTCACAAGTTTTTTGTGTGTTTTATGATAAGAATTGGAAAACAAAAAGGAAACTCAAACTAGGGCATTGTAGAAAAAGATAAACCCGCAAAAAGGTTTTGCTGGATTTCTATGTATACTGAGCCAAAGTATGTTATCCTCTTAGTGTTACTGTGCATGCACATTCAAAACCGTGCATCCATACACACGCACACATTACACACATGCACACACACACACATGCGCACACACACACACACGCGCGCATACATACACACGCACACATACACATGCATTTGGGGTTGTGTGTGTGTGGTCTTTTTTTTGCAGACGACACGTAGGTGCTTGCTAGTCACACTAGATTTTACAAACGTGCTCACAAGTTTCCTACTACCTTTATGACAGTCCCATCCCCTGTATGTTGATAAAGTGAAGAAAGGTCTATGCTTTTGTTCCCCATTTCATCAGTTGAGAGTGGTCTCGGGGGGGAAAGTGGAATCTCGTCCCGGCCACTTTGTTGTGAATTAGTTCATTTTGTTGCCATCTGATATCGCAGTAGAATACCTTACTCAAAGCACATATCTTCGTTTCTTGTATGGGAAGATTTTGTCCATTTGACTACATTTATCATATCCTTTTCATTCTACAGCAAATGGATTCAAGAATATCTATCGATCTGTGTCACTAGTCACTTGTACAGCTTGATTTCATGTCTTCCTGTGTGTGTTTGTGCTCATGTCTAGCTTATAAGTTATGTAAGTTCTGCATGTGAGTAAATCATTTCAAAGGGCTGTCAGTCATTTTCAATTATTGGCACTCCCATATATGGTTGTTGACAATGTATTGGGAAAATGTTCAACCATGGAGATTTATGTAATATTGTTAACCATTGTGATTCCTGGAAAATCGCTTCATCTATCTTGTCAATATTTAAACAGAAAAATCCTGAAGTAATCTGCTGCTGTGCTGATAAGTTTATATGTTGTAAATAGTAAATATTTATCACAAGGTTGGTTTTCATCTGGGGGCTGATGCAATGGGGAACTTTTCTATAAAAATCGTGTGTTGCCCTGAGAATACATTTGGTTATCTCTTTCCAGTAGAGTGAGAGAGAGAGAGAGAGAGAGAGAGAGAGAGAGAGAGAGAGAGAGAGAGAGAGCATGGAAGGTTAATGTATGCCAGGGTATGCAAATGATAAACCTTTCTGTTGCTTACTTTAAGGTGTAATGGAACTTAGGTAATCCGTGGCTGAAATTGTCAACAGCAGATGGTGAAAGAGTTATGCAGCTTCAAGTTTTACAAGGCACACATATGGTTATGTACATTTATTGATCTCTTCTCTGATATTTGCAGTCATTATATATGTATTGGAAAATTTGTTTTGTCGATGCCCATGTCCAGAAATAAATGATTTAAAATATTCTCAATTTAGAATGCCATCTTTTTTTCTTTCTTTTTCTTAATAATAGTTTTCACCCCTTTTTCTTGTAATGTTTGTTCTTACAATGTATTCTTGGAAACCCTTCCACTAATGGGCCACACTAATGGACTCGTCTGAGGAAAGGGGTGCAGACTGCATTTTTATATAAGCATTTATGCTTGAAACAGAGCTGAATCACCTTGATGACTGCTGCAAATATATTCATCGTAACCCAATTTAGCTGACAGCACATTGTGTATACCTGTTTTTCAATTATTCACACTTTATTGTCATTCTGTGGGCGGAATAACCATCCAAGATTAAGTATGTGAGCTGGTGAGCAAGTAATAGCTTCGTTCTCATAATGTGTGGGAGTCGCTGTGAATTAAATAACCAAAATTGCTCCCCTTTCCTCGGATGAGTCCACTACTGTGGCCCATCAGTGGATGGGATTCCATATTCTTTCCTTTGTTTACAATTAAAAAATAGAAACAAATAATACCAATCATACCACTGAAATTACACAACCTCTATCGTTTGTGCCTCTCTACAAGTGTATTCTGAAGAGTGAAATCAGAAAGAAAAGATGTAGGGGGAAAATGTATAGCATCTTTTACTGATCATAATTTGCATGTTGCTGTATAGCCAAACATCTGCAATCTCGCTTCCCACTTCTACAGACGGTATATTTTCCTCAACAGTAATAGTATTGATTTCCACACATTGGACACAGTTCTGTGGCAACTGGCTGGTGAAAGTCCATGAAATGGATGTACAGGTCGTGTGAATGCATCTGGACTGGATTAGTGTTGCTGGTGATAATTACAACAATGTTGTTGGTGATATTCACATATCTCTTAAAGATCACAGTGATATGATGTGATGGGATGTGGTTGACAGTATAGTACTGTTGATGTGAAACTTTGCTATAATCATTGTGTGATGATGCATGTCAGTAAAACAATGTTTATTGGGACTTTATCAACTGTGGAGCTGTTAATGATGCATATGTAACTGTCAGGGAAATGGGCTACAGCTGAAATAAAAAAAGTTATTTTTCAACATGTAGGGACAAAGAGTGTGCTGCTGAGATTAGCTAATGCATAGACAACATTTTTTAAATATCAAGCACTGTAAACTATCAAAAGGAGTGAATAAACAATTGATGACTTGCAGTCAGAGCATGAATGCACACTGCACATGTATGCACGCAGACACACACACACAGCAGATGATGGCATTGCATGCTGCCTGCAGTCAAACCAGACTGAACCCCTAGAGGAAACACAGGAAGCTTCACAGCCTGGATGTTTGTGTGTTGACCACTGGTACAGTAATCATGGGGGTTGGGGGCTGGATGGATGGATGGAGTTCTACGGCCTATCAGCCTTTGTAGGCTATGTAAGGCCATTGATTACGAAAAATTATAATTGCTTATGAGAAGAGCAGATCTGGTCACGATTTCCCTAGTTATCCGCCTCTTACCAAACGCATAGAGAGACACGCTGGGTCTATTATTGCCCCAACCCACAGGGGTGGGGTTGGGGACAGGTATTTGTGGTGATGATGTGATTATGAAAGTGTTCCTACTGCCAGAATGGCTGTTGTTGAGCCTTTCTGTGGAAAGAGAGAGAGGGGGGGGGGGGGGGGGGGGGGGGGGGGGGAGAAGAAGGCTGCAAAATGGTGCATTCTGATGATGATCATTGCCAGTTTCAGGCAGCAGATTTTGTTACTGAAATTTTATTTTTTTTTGCTGTTTTGGGGAGGGGTGGGTGGGTGGGGTGGGTTTCCCCCCCTCGTCCGCCTCTGGTCACTGGTGTTGGTTCCATGTCATTTGACCCTTGTGTCTCGCTAAAGGAAGTCACAATGGGTTTATTCTCACCCCAGACCCACACGATGATTATTTTGTATGAAAGATGACTGATCGTAGGAGTTGACGCCGTTTGTGCGAGAGTGGGATTTGGAAGGCCTCTGTTTGCAAGGGAGACAACTAGTGCCTGCTCGCGAGTCGAACTATCGAAAAAGCTCAACAGCCGGCTGAACGAGTTGTTCTCGTGCATTGCAAAGGTTAAAGTGCATAAATGTAACCCTTTCTTCGGTTTTGCAGACAACTTCTTCCATTGCAATGAGTTGTTGTTTCGACAATCACACCTTCACTTCTTGTATCAAAGTTTGGTCCTTGCTTGTATTAAATGTGAGTTGTGTCTGGGGAGTAAGTTGTCGGCTTCGATCTTGAAGTTGGGGAAACATAATTTCGCAATCCCATCAGTGATCACCCACTAATGAATGTTTTGTTCTCTTAGCTTTAAGGGAAAGTCCAATCGATACTATGATTTTGGGACAAACACCTTCTCTGTCGTTTTAAGCAAAGCAAAATAATTTCGTAATTCGGATACTTTCCAGCAACAACACAGCAAAAGACAAGACCGCCGAGTCGGAATGCCTGGCAGAATTCTTCTCTTAGGAGCAGGACGCGTATCCGGACCGAGTCTTCTCTACCTCAGTCGCTATGATGACATTCAACTCACAGTTGGTAGGTTCTGGAGATAATGTCACGTACACACACTCTTTTTGTAAACCACTACCCCTCTTGTCTCATGTTATTGTTAGAGAGACGTACGACCTCTCATGCCGCAGACTTGTGTGTTGAAAGTGTTATATACCTCGTACCTCTTAGTGGCTGAAGGGCTGAGTGTTAAAAATTTACGTCAATCTTCTGAATTGATCGTCAGACTCGATCGGAGGCACAGAGTTTTATTGTATCTGACACTGCACACACAATGTAGGACATCAACGGAGATAAAATAAGTAATGGTATCCTTGTACAAAAACCAGTTTTAGTATCACTGCACAGGAAACAACACATTTTGTTGTCTTTTTACAACCCAAGCAATGATATTTTCAGAGAACTTAATTGATACAAAGAAACATGCCAGTCTACCACCAGATCATCTGCAACAACTGCTCATTCTTGTAGTCTGTTACCAATTATAACAAATTATCTGGTGTCGGCTGTATAATGAAGATTTTTGAAGCAATTAAATCAACACAGTCTTTGCATTCATCATGGTGTATGAAGATCCAGAATGTTCTAACTTCTTGTAGCTGAGCTCAAACATCTATTAAACAAATTAAACACATGTACATGTAACATTTTTTAATACTTGCCTGGTTCTCCAAGTCCAGTTTGGGACAGATCTCTGTAGATCTCTGTACATTTTTGTCCTGCAACATTGGTGTTTCCAGGCTTGTGATGAACTTTTTGCTCTCACTGCTGTTCACAGTGTCCAGCATTCCTGCAGAACTGGAGAGAGCAAAAGAGATCCATCCCAGGGCTTCAACTGTGGAACTGGATGTAGTGCATGATGCAGACAAGCTTGATGGTCTCATTGCAGACTGTGATGTTGTCATAGGGTAATGCTTACCGCTACCTAGCTACTGTTTCTGACCCTTTTAAATGTCAGGGTTGTAACTTTACTCAGGACACTTGCAATGACATTTTTGGTGACTTTATTAAGAAGCTGACTCACCCAGACATTTTATGTCACACAAACCTCTCTCTCTCTCTCTCTCTCTCTCTCTCTCTCTCTCTCTCTCTCTCTCTGTCTCTCTCTCTGTCTCTCTCTCTGTCTCTCTCTCACTCTCTCTCTCTCTCTCTGTCTCTCTCTCTCTCTCTCTCTCTCTCTCTCTCTCTCTCTCTCTCTCTCTCTCTCTGTGTCTCTCTCTCTGTCTCTCTCTCTGTCTCTCTCTCTGTCTCTCTCTCTGTCTCTCTCTGTCTCTGTCTCTTCTCTCTGTCTCTCTCTCTCTCTGTCTCTGTCTCTCTCTCTGTCTCTCTCTCTCTCTCTCTCTCTCTCTCTCTCTCTCTCTCTCTCTCTCTCTCTCTCTCTCTCTCTCTCTCTCTCTCTCTCTCTCTCTCTCTCTCTCTCTCTCTCTCTCTCTCTCTCTGTCTCTCTTTGTCTCTCTCTCTCTCTCTCTCTCTCTCTCTCTCTCTCTCTCTCTCTCTCTCTCTCTCTCTCTCTCTCTCTCTGTCTCTCTCTGACTGCCAGCATCCCTTGATTGATTGATAGATGGTATTTTACGGCCTATCAGCCTTTGTAGGCTTTGTAAGGCCATTAAGCATGAAAATCACTAGAACAGTTTAGAGTAAATGTTAGGCAAGTCACGATGTCCCTAGTTATTCGCCTCTTAGAAATCGTGTAGGGAGACACAGTGGGTCAATTCTTACCCCGAACCCACAGGGGGATCCCTTAATTGAAAACTGATGTTGTCCACTTATGAACCTATGCTTGACCTGCTCTGAGTCCCCACTGTGGGTTAGGGGTATGGCTAAACCTGCTGCTCCCTTTACAATGCATAAGAGATAAATGTCTGGGAAACTACTGAGAACTTTATATATATGACTTGCTTTTCATCCTGTCATATAAAGAAAGACAGTATGGCTGGGTGTGAAAAGTATATCAATTTACAGGGCCCCACAAAGGATGTTCCTCAATTGCTTATCACAAAAGAGCCATTTTATTTATACTTCTTGCAAGAGCTTGGGCATGGGTGATCTATGATCATCTCAAAGTTTATATATATATATTTTCTATGAGAAAGATAGTTATATGGCTTGAAAAAGTCTGCATTCCAGTAATTTGACTTACATTTCTTTCACAGACCAAACGTACATTGTATTGGTTTTGTGTGTTTTTTTTCTCCAATGCATTGCTTTGCACAGACTCGTGCCCTATGGCTTGCTGCCAATGGTGGAGAGGAAGTGTGTGGAGCTGGGTAGACACTTTGTGAGTGCCTCCTATGTATCTGCTGACATCATGGAGCTGCATGAACCGTAGGTGTCCATTCCTTACATACATGTAGGCAGGGATGAATGTGTACTTCATCATCTTTGCCTACTTTCCTCAAGTCTATTTCATGAGCTTCAATGCAGCATCATAGCTACTGGCACACATACATGTGTGAACACAGAACTCATGAGGCTAAGCTCAAACATTCACATGCACACATTTATGCATACAGGACATGCACACACAAACACACACACATACACATGCACAAACACACACATACACACACACACACACACACACACACACACACACAGAGGCATGTACACACGTGAGTATGCACACATACATGCATGCTCATGTATGCATCCCATTATATTAGCTATCGAGGGGATGCTCTTGAAGCGGGGTATTTCCTTTATGGATAGAATAAAGTCTGTGCATAACAAATGAAGGCAGTTGCTACTATATATTTCTGTTTTCGAGCTAGGAAGGTTGTGCTGTTTATGAATTCTGAACGAATTTCTAATGACAAAGAAACCTCATATGTTTGCAGGATCTGCAGCCATGACTTTATTTTTGTTTTGTTTTGTTTCTATTTCCTTTTCTTTTCTTTTCAGGATTTTGATATTATTATCTTCAATTTTCTCATAAATTGATTGCAGGTAGGAGTGAGTTGTTCTGTGCTTGAAGTAGAAAAGAAAATCAAGGATATGGACTTACTTGTAATGACCCTGTTGTTATCCAAGGAAGAGAGGTAGACCCTGTTGTTATCCAAGGAAGAGAGGTAGACCCTGTTGTTATCCAAGGAAGAGAGGTAGACCCTGTTGTTATCCAAGGAAGAGAGGTAGACCCTGTTGTTATCCAAGGAAGAGAGGTAGACCCTGTTGTTATCCAAGGAAGAGAGGTAGACCCTGTTGTTATCCAAGGAAGAGAGGTAGACCCTGTTGTTATCCAAGGAAGAGAGGTAAACACTGTTGTTATCCGAGGAAGAGAGGTAGACCCTGTTGTTATCCAAGGAAGAGAGATAGACCCTGTTGTTATCCAAGGAAGAGAGGAAGACCCTGTTGTTATCCAAGGAAGAGAGGTAGACCCTGTTGTTATCCAAGGAAGAGAGGTAAACCCTGTTGTTATCCGAGGAAGAGAGGTAGACCCTGTTGTTATCCAAGAAAGAGAGGTAGACCCTGTCGTTATCCAAGGAAGAGAGGTAGACCCTGTTGTTATCCAAGGAAGAGAGGTAGACCCTGTTGTTATCCAAGGAAGAGAGGTAAACCCTGTTGTTATCCAAGGAAGAGAGGTAGACCCTGTTGTTATCCAAGGAAGGTAGACCCTGTTGTTATCCAAGGAAGAGAGGTAGACCCTGTTGTTATCCAAGGAAGAGAGGTAGACCCTGTTGTTATCCAAGGAAGAGAGGTAGACCCTGTTGTTATCCAAGGAAGAGAGGTAGACCCTGTTGTTATCCAAGGAAGAGAGGTTTTTCAAGCCCCGTCACCTCTGCCAGAGAGATTAAGTTTTTCCCTTGGTTAGTTTATTTGTTCATTCATTTGTTCATTCCTCAGTTTGTTAGATCATTATTTGGCAAAATAACTCAGAAAATTCAAGACCTATTCTAATGCAATTTGGTGCAAGGTCAGGTTTTTACCCAAGGAACAATTCATTAAAGTTTGGAGGTTATCTGTTATCACATTTTTGAATTGCAACCATAAACAGAAACTTTATCCCCTAGGCTGTCAGCCTAACGCAATGCTGTACCCCCCGCAAGGTGGCCTATTTTTAACCTCTCCCTAGCCTCACATGAGATCAAAAGGGCAAGCCAGCAGGTGTGAATGTGGTCTGCTACAGCAAAGACTATCCCTGCGTTCCGTTGACTCTGCTTCATCTCTGCTACGCTGTAGCAGGGTCAGGAGTTTCGATTGGTCGGTTTCTTTAATTATTTTTAAAGCACGTTACCATTAAAAGTAGAGGGTTTTGGAGGCCCCCTTTGAATACACGAATCTCGAATATTATTTGACACTCAAATTTATCACTATTGATCGAAGAAACGACATAATAAAAGTATTAGGGTGGAAAATCATTCATACACAATCTTTGGTGACGTTTCACCCAGTGGCAGAGGTCAACTTCCTGTCAAAGGTCGCGCAGCAGCTAGAGCGTTTGCTGTGCCTAGCAACGATGAAACTACAGAACTCGTAGCCGCATTTGATTGGCTCATACTAAACACAACTAATTGGAAGTCACTCCACGGTAAACATGCTTCGAACCATGGAGTTTACATAACATGGAAGTGGAATACGTGCCGATTGCTGTCAAATTTCGAAGAAATAAATGTTTTCGTGCTCTCATCACCGTGGCAGAGTGGATTGTATGTCTTGGTTTGATATTTGTAGTAAACGTCGGCATTTATACCCATGAGAGTAACAATTTAGCAGACGACACACATGTTTGGATTTCCTTGACCTTCCTCTATGACTGGTGATGGTTACCTCCCTTTTGTTATTAATGGATTTTCGACCCTAATGCTTTTATTAAGTCGTTTCTTCGTTCAAGAGTGATAAATTTGAGTGTGAAATAATATTGGGGATTCGTGTATTCAAAGGGGGCCTCCAAAACCCTCTACTTTTAATGGTAACGTGCTTTTAAAATAATTAAAGAAACCGACCAATCGAAACTCCTGACCCTGCTACAGCGTAGCAGAGATGAAGCAGAGTCAACGGAACGCAGGGAAATCATACAAAGACCGGTCATAACGAGCTGTTGCTATATGGAGTTACAAGACGCTGGGAAACGCAGCGCCCCCAAGCGGAAGGTAACATGGGTGAATCAATGGAAGTACTGACAACGCTTACCGACAAGTAAAATTGCTTGTTTCTCGACGCGTTTCTGATGCGTTCCGATCATGTTTGTGAATACATTCACTGTGTAATGTGTAAAAAAATGATTTGCTGCAATAATGGGGGTGTTTTGGCTTTGTTTTTTGTAGCAGGCGTTGGGAAATCGAACGCGCACATAGGGTATCATAGGCCTATTGAATCTACATGGTGTTGATGGAACGATCTAATTTTCATTATTATCGAAGAATGCAAGCTTGTTTATCAACGTATACACCCCTGTGGAATATCTTTAGGAAATGCAAACCAATACATACCTGTCAAGAAGGTGATTTGCGGCCAGAAAGTCATTCGATCAAGTGAATTAAGTTGCCGCTTCGCCTTCGGCAAAGATTATAGATCTATACGATCAACTATATAATCTTTGCTGAGGCCACAGCATAAGCATTGGAACAACTGTCGTGGTAGAACCCCTTTTCGTGCAGCTCTGTTTTCATTTTGAGCATATTTGCCTTGTCATACGATCGCCGTATGTCCACAAAACCCCCATAAACCCTCGGTCTTGAGACTTCGACTCATCACGATCTTCGCTTACGACTTACACTGGTCAAAGTCGCGCACCCCTTTCGAAGCGTTCACAGATCTGACGTTCCGACGGAACGTCTCACAGTAAAATTGTTGTTTCATTCCGCTTGCCAACCATCTGCACTCATTATCCTCATCATAACTTCGCTCTAAAACTTTGTTTCCGAACGTCCGCTGCATGTGTTGAATGGGGGAAAGAAAGATGTTGTTAGAGTTATCTTTCCTTTCCCCTCCCAGTCGTGACTTGATTATATCTCGCTCGTATTAGTACCAGTGGTTTTGTGAAAAGGCCTTAGTCTCCAAACACTGATAGGCCGTAAAACTTCATTAATTCATTCATTCATTCACCATCCATCCATCATCTCCACTTATTGAGCATCCCCCTCGTTCCCCCTATACCGTGCGGATAAGACCTAACATCATACATGAGATACTGCGCGAAAGACCTCTCTCTGTCTGTCTGTCTCTCTCTCTATCTATCTCTCCCTCTCTCTCTCTCTCTCTCTCTCTCTCTCTCTCTCTCTCTGCAGTGCACTTGAACAAGATTAAATCACTGTACAGACGTCGATAAACAAGCAATATTTACATGTCGCTAAGCGGTGTGATTACTTCCCTTGATTCACCCAAGTAACCTTCCGGTTGGGGGCGCAACGTGTCTTGATCCTCACAGCTTTGAGCTAATGAGCTATCTTTGTGTAACTATATAATCTTTGGCTACAGTCACCACTTGTGATGTTCAGCCTGTTTGTAGGAGGTTGGCACTCTCCGAGTTCTCTCTAACTCTCCATGCATTGCAGTGCAGTCAAGGCAGGCGTGACTCTGCTGAATGAGATGGGGCTGGACCCTGGCTTGGACCACATACTGGCTGTCAAGTGCATCGATGAGATCAAAAAAGAGGGAGGAGAGGTACGTACTTTATTTGGCTGTGTGAAAGTGGGCACCACCAAACATACTTGTAGGTTGGGGTGTTTGTGTGTGTGCATTTATGCATAGGTGTGCGTGCAAAAAGTTGTATGGTTGTCTGTGTTTGTATGTGTGTGTGTGTGTGTGGATATGTGTGTGGGTGGGTGTATGCGTGTGGATGTGTGTGTGTGTGTGTGTGTGTGTGTGTGTGTTTATGTGAGAGAGATATTTTTTACTACTTAAAGCCACAAGATGATGGGAATTAACTTCTACCTCAGATGTACAACTATGTGTAAGGAATTTATGTTTTGACCTATCTGTCCTTCACCAAGTTTGGACAAAATGATCTTGTGGTAATTGAAAAGGATGCTTTCTAATCATTAATTTTAATCTCTAGATGACAATTTTCATGAGAGATTAACCCTGAAGGAGTTTGTGTGTTACTGAACATTATTGGTATGGTGCACTGATTTGATTGCAGTTTGACTATGACCTAGACACTGAGTGCATGGCCTTGTTACAGGTGGTGTCTTTTGAGTCCTACTGTGGAGGGATTCCAGCCCCAGAGTGTGCTAACAACCCACTGCGCTACAAGTTCAGGTGCTGTGTTTCATGTGTAGTCACACAGTTGTCAAACTCCTTTAAGTTCTTTGGAATAGTAACTGTGAAAATGAAGTCCACCATGCTTAGAAAATATGGTGATCTAAGATTAATGCACATTTTCTATTTATTCATTTATCTATCCATCCATCCATCCATCCATCCATCCATCCATCCATCCATCCATCCATCCATCCATCCATCCATCCATCCATCCATCCATCCATCCATCCATCCATCCATTTATTTACACAGTAATTAATTAATTTATTCATTGAATGTATCTGCCTGAAACAGCTCAAAACTCTTCTTCATCATGTTGTTTTTATCATCACTGTAATAACAACTACATGTATTCACCTTCATTTTTGACTCACATGCGAAGCAAAAGTGAGTCTATGTACTCAGCCGTGTCGTCCGTCCGTCCGTCCGTCCGTCCGGGCGTCCGTCCGGGCGTAAAAAACTTAAACGTTGGATTTTTCTCAGAGACTATTAAGTCTATCAACACCAAATGTGGCATGATGGTGTATGATGACAAGCCCTCAAAAAACATACATAGTGACTTGACCTTGCTTCAAGGTCAAGGTCACAGGAGCCATAAATGTGGTCTCAAAAACAGTCATTTTTCACATTTTCCCAATTTTCTCCCACGTTATTGAGAATGGCGACCTTAGCTACAAGTGGTGTATAGGTCAAAGCAAGCCCTATCTATTGATACCAGTTTGGTTGACCTTGCTTCAAGGTCAAGGTCACAGGAGCTCTTCAAAGTTGGATTGTATACATATTTTGAAGTGACCTTGGCCCTGAACTATGGAAGATAACTGTTTCAAACTTAATAATTATGTGGGGCACATGTTATACTTTCATCATGAGACACATTTGGTCACATATCATCAAGGTCAAGGTCACTTTGACCCTTATGAAATGTGACCAAAATGTGGTAGTGAACCACTAAAAGTGACCATATCTCATGGTAGAAAGTGCCAATAGACCTTATTCACGCGACCCGCCATTTTGGTTTTAAAACGAGGCCGCACACGCTAACGCGGCGACCGCGCTGCCTTCACAGTATTGCTGGAGCGGCAATTTGACAAATGTTCCCGACTTTTCTCAAGGTGATGTGGAAAGATGGTCGAACGAAGGCAGAACAATAGCAAGAAGACAAAGTGACAAAGGCTATGAGAAGTGGATTGAAGGGTTTATCGACTACGATGCCATCAAAGGTTGGTACGCAGTGACAAGTTCTTTCGCTTAGATTAGAACTGAGTGTTCGAGGTTTTTTTTGTTTTCTTGGTGTCGCTTTGAAATCTGTTCACAGTACTAGGCTGGCTGGTTTACTTAGATGTGATTTTTTTTTATGCGTGCTAACTGATATTAGGTTTAGAGCTTGAATTTTTGATGATATTACACACGTTCTTTTTCGCTTACTACTTGAGTGTTCGAACCAATGAAAACCACGGAAAGAGACGGCCGTTTCGTTCCTTGCCTCTCATTGGCCAGCTTGTCATGAGGTCAGCGCGTGATCACGGTTCATTGGTTCGAACACTCGAGTAGTAAGCGAAAAAGAACTTGTGTAATATCATCGAAAATTCAAGCTCTTAACCTAATAATTATCAGTTAGCACGCATACAAAAATCACATCTAAGTAAACCAGCCAGCCTAGTACTGTGAACAGATTTCAAAGCGACACCAAGAAAACAAAAATAACGCGAACACTCAGTTCTAATCTAAGCGAAAGAACTTGTCACTGTGTACCAACCTTTGATGGCATCGTAGTCGATAAACCCTTCAATCCACTTCTCATAGCCTTTGTCACTTTGTCTTCTTGCTATTGTTCTGCTTTTGTTCGACCATCTTTCCACATCACCTTGAGAAAAGTTGGGAACATTTGTCAAATTGCCGCTCCAGCAATACTGTGAAGGTAGCGCGGTCGCCGCGTTAGCGTGTGCGGCCTCGTTTTAAAACTAACATGGCCGCCGCGTGAATAAGGTCTATAAGCACCATTGTGCTTCCTATGTCTTGAATTAAGAGCTTTGTGTTGCATGACCTTGGATGACCTTGACCTTGGGTCAAGGTCACGTGTATTTTTTGTAGGAAAAAATGTGTAAATCATTTCTTAGTGTATGATGTCATTGCTAGGTTTAGTTGTTTGACCTTGACCTTGAAGGTCACTGAATGTCAAGGTCAAGCATGTGAGTCGTATGGGCTTTGCCCTTCTTGTCATCCCTTTTTTAAAGAAATTCTTTATGGGGAATATTTTACCCCATTGTTGCTGTGCAGCCCCTAGTAACCCATTTTACTCCTTGGTAGGAGAGGCAATGAGGGCAAAGCACCTTGCCCAAGGATGCAACTCTAGGATCTGTGTAGCTTTAAACACTGTGCCTGCTGACTGCAAAATTGCTACAAGCCAGCAGCTCAACAAATGGGCCGGAGCCCCACCGTGAATTATAACAACCTTTATTCAGACGATGTTGCTCAATGTCATAGGTGTCATCATCTTCATTATTGGTATCATCAACACTGTCATTGTTATGACAAAATTGCAACATGGCAATGTGGGAGACGGAATAGGTGGTTGGTACGGTATGCCTAGTTCTGATCAGTTTTTCCATAACTGTTGTCTTCCCCATGAATGAAGAATAGAATACAGTGGTGTAATAATCAGAGTAGTAGTAACAACAGCGGTGCAGTGCAGGCAGGCATTAAGGAAGAGAATTATTCATGAGTATGCTTGACAGTCTATGTGCATTACCTTTGGTTCTTAAAATGGTACCTTGTACTAAACATTTTGTTTTGTTTTATTTTTTAGTTGGTACCCCCGTGGCTCACTCTATTCGTGCATCCGATATGCCAACTGCCTCAGAGATGGCAAGGTACGTGGCAGATGCTTCAAGTCTATCCCATTGTTTACCTACACATGCTAGGATAGAAATGTGGGGAGTTTGTTGCAAATCTGATACACTTGTGGGGTTGTTTGTGTTGGAGCCTTGATAATCATTCTAGTTCACTAGAGACTTCGCCTACCGGCTCTACTGACTCGGGTTCACAGAATGATTGATAATTATACAATGCAAGATTGATGGATGTGCCAAGGGTCTCCAAATCCTCATTATTTGTGCGCATCTTTGATATTGTACAGTATTCTTTGTGATTAATATAACATTTGTGGGTGCACGTAAAAGTAATATACTGCACCAGCCTGGGTGAATCTATGACAAAATCTATATCTGCATCTAGTTTCTTTGATTTTGCCTCTATGACTAATAATAATGATGAGTATAACACATGACTGGAGATATGAGTACTTTACAACACCCCAATATAAGCCAAAGAGACCGATGGGGGCTTTATGACTTTCACAGACCCGAGTGCTGTACTTAACCCCTGCCTGAGTGCATGCCCAAACTTTGACAGATGATGTGGCTGAAAAGCCTGTCTGAGTGCATGGCCAGTCTGTGACAGATTTTACTGCTGTAATGTCTGTCTGATTGCACATGAAGTCACTACACTTTCTCTTTTTTATTATAACAGTGATGATGATGATGATGATGATGATGGTGGTGGTGGTGGTGGTGATAGTGTTTTATTTTTGCTCAAATACATGAACATTTTTGGGAACTTTCTATTCCCAGTCACCGCTGTATATCACCTAGTACCCTGTTTTACTCCTGGGTAGGAGAGGCAATTCCAGACTAAGCACCTTGCCCAAGGATGCCACTCTAGGATCCATGCTGCATCGAACCCTGCACCTGCCAGTCTCTAGGCACCAGTCCTGACCACTGGCCTAGATGTTTGGATGGTGTTTTACAGCCTATCAGCCTTTGTAGGCTATGTAAGGCCATCAAGCACGACAATCACTAGAACAGTTTGGAGTAAACACAAATCAAGTAACGGTGTCCTTAGTTATTCGCCTCTTACGAATTGCGTAGGGAGACACGGTGGGTCAACTCTTACCCCGAACCCACAGAGGGACACTGGCCTAGAGCCCCAACCTTGTAATCTTACTGTCTGATTGCACAGTAAGCCCCCATACCTTATCATCATACTGTCTGATTGCACAGTAAGCCCCCATACCTTATCATCATACTGTCTGATTGCACAGTAAGCCCCCATACCTTATCATCATACTGTCTGATTGCACAGTAAGCCCCCATACCTTATCATCATACTGTCTGATTGTACAGTAAGCCCCCATACCTTGTCATCATACTGTCTGATTGCACAGTAAGCCCCCATACCTTATCATCATACTGTCTGATTGCACGGTAAGCCCCCATACCTTATCATCATACTGTCTGATTGCACGGTAAGCCCCCATACCTTGTCATCATACTGTCTGATTGCACAGTAAGCCCCCATACCTTATCATCATACTGTCTGATTGCACAGTAAGCCTCCATACCTTATCATCATACTGTCTGATTGCACAGTAAGCCCCAATACCTTATCATCATACTGTCTGATTGCACAGTAAGCCCCCATACCTTATCATCATACTGTCTGATTGCACAGTAAGCCCCCATACCTTATCATCATACTGTCTGATTGCACAGTAAGCCCCCATACCTTATCATCCTACTGTCTGATTGCACAGTAAGCCCCAATACCTTATCATCATACTGTCTGATTGCACAGTAAGCCCCCATACCTTGTCATCATACTGTCTGATTGCACAGTAAGCCCCCATACCTTGTCATCTTACTGTCTGATTGCACAGTAAGCCCCCATACCATATCATCATACTGTCTGATTGCACAGTAAACCCCCATACCTTGTCATCATACTGTCTGATTGCACAGTAAGCCCCCATACCTTATCATCATACTGTCTGATTGCACAGTAAGCCCCCATACCTTATCATCATACTGTCTGATTGCACAGTAAGCCCCCATACCTTATCATCATACTGTCTGATTGCACAGTAAGCCCCCATACCTTATCATCATACTGTCTGATTGCACAGTAAGCCCCCATACCTTGTCACCCTACTGTCTGATTGCACAGTAAGCCCCCGTACCTTGTCATCATACTGTCTGATTGCACAGTAAGCCCCCATACCTTATCATCCTACTGTCTGATTGCACAGTAAGCCTCCATACCTTTTCATCCTACTGTCTCATTGCACAGTAAGCCCCCATACCTTATCATCATACTGTCTGATTGCACAGTAAGCCCCCATACCTTATCATCCTACTATCTGATTGCACAGTAAGCCCCCATACCTTGTCACCCTACTGTCTGATTGCACAGTAAGCCCCCATACCTTATCATCATACTGTCTGATTGCACAGTAAGCCCCCATACCTTGTCATCTTACTGTCTGATTGCACAGTAAGCCCCCATACCTTGTCACCCTACTGTCTGATTGCACAGTAAGCCCCCATACCTTGTCATCATACTGTCTGATTGCACAGTAAGCCCCCATACCTTATCATCCTACTGTCTGATTGCACAGTAAGCCCCCATATCCTTAGTCATCATACTGTCTGATTGCACAGTAAGCCCCCATACCTTATCATCATACTGTCTGATTGCACAGTAAGCCCCCATACCTTGTCATCATACTGTCTGATTGCACAGTAAGCCCCCATACCTTGTCATCATACTGTCTGATTGCACAGTAAGCCCCCATACCTTATCATCATACTGTCTGATTGCACAGTAAGCCCCCATACCTTATCATCATACTGTCTGATTGCACAGTAAGCCCCCATACCTTGTCATCATACTGTCTGATTGCACAGTAAGCCCCCATACCTTGTCATCATACTGTCTGATTGCACAGTAAGCCCCCATACCTTGTCATCATACTGTCTGATTGCACAGTAAGCCCCCATACCTTGTCATCATACTGTCTGATTGCACAGTAAGCCCCCATACCTTGTCATCATACTGTCTGATTGCACAGTAAGCCCCCATACCTTATCATCATACTGTCTGATTGCACAGTAAGCCCCCATACCTTGTCATCATACTGTCTGATTGCACAGTAAGCCCCCATACCTTGTCATCCTACTGTCTGATTGCACAGTAAGCCCCCATACCTTGTCATCATACTGTCTGATTGCACAGTAAGCCCCCATACCTTGTCATCATACTGTCTGATTGCACAGTAAGCCCCCATACCTTGTCATCATACTGTCTGATTGCACAGTAAGCCCCCATACCTTATCATCATACTGTCTGATTGCACAGTAAGCCCCCATACCTTGTCACCCTACTGTCTGATTGCACAGTAAGCCCCCATACCTTGTCATCATACTGTCTGATTGCACAGTAAGCCCCCATACCTTGTCATCATACTGTCTGATTGCACAGTAAGCCCCCATACCTTGTCATCATACTGTCTGATTGCACAGTAAGCCCCCATACCTTATCATCCTACTGTCTGATTGCACAGTAAGCCCCCATACCTTATCATCCTACTGTCTGATTGCACAGTAAGCCCCCATACCTTGTCATCATACTGTCTGATTGCACAGTAAGCCCCCATACCTTGTCATCATACTGTCTGATTGCACAGTAAGCCCCCATACCTTGTCATCATACTGTCTGATTGCACAGTAAGCCCCCATACCTTATCATCTTACTGTCTGATTGCACAGTAAGCCCCCATACCTTGTCATCATACTGTCTGATTGCACAGTAAGCCCCCATACCTTGTCACCCTACTGTCTGATTGCACAGTAAACCCCCATACCTTGTCATCATACTGTCTGATTGCACAGTAAGCCCCCATACCTTATCATCATACTGTCTGATTGCACAGTAAGCCCCCATACCTTGTCATCATACTGTCTGATTGCACAGTAAGCCCCCATACCTTATCATCATACTGTCTGATTGCACAGTAAGCCCCCATACCTTGTCATCCTACTGTCTGATTGCACAGTAAGCCCCCATACCTTGTCACCCTACTGTCTGATTGCACAGTAAGCCCCCATACCTTGTCATCATACTGTCTGATTGCACAGTAAGCCCCCATACCTTGTCATCATACTGTCTGATTGCACAGTAAGCCCCCATACCTTATCATCATACTGTCTGATTGCACAGTAAGCCCCCATACCTTGTCATCATACTGTCTGATTGCACAGTAAGCCCCCATACCTTATCATCATACTGTCTGATTGCACAGTAAGCCCCCATACCTTGTCATCATACTGTCTGATTGCACAGTAAGCCCCCATACCTTGTCATCATACTGTCTGATTGCACAGTAAGCCCCCATACCTTGTCATCATACTGTCTGATTGCACAGTAAGCCCCCATACCTTATCATCATACTGTCTGATTGCACAGTAAGCCCCCATACCTTATCATCATACTGTCTGATTGCACAGTAAGCCCCCATACCTTATCATCTTACTGTCTGATTGCACAGTAAGCCCCCATACCTTGTCATCATACTGTCTGATTGCACAGTAAGCCCCCATACCTTGTCATCATACTGTCTGATTGCACAGTAAGCCCCCATACCTTATCATCATACTGTCTGATTACACAGTAAGCCCCCATACCTTGTCATCATACTGGTGCAGGTGCAGGAGTTCAAGGAGAAGGAGGGAGGGGACCCTTCCTTGCTGAAGGAGGCTGTGGATCTAGACCTGGGCATTCCAGGACTGGCCGTGCAAGGCTACCCCAACAACCACCGACCCGAGTACTTCCAGGCCTATGGCACTCCAGACGTCTCCACCTTCCTCCGAGGAACTGTCCGTCACAAGGTGCATGGGACTTTGTTCCTGTGTGTGTGTGTGTGTGAGAAAGATTTTTAGATGTTTGTTTGCATTCTGTGAGTACTTTGAAGTTTTTCTGTCTTTGGGTTGGGCAGCCACTGTTTATCAGCTCATACAGTGTAAAATAGAATCATTATGGAACTGAAATTAACATTCTTTTCTTGTCTTTTCTTCATTGTATTTCTTCTCCTGATGATTTGAAGTTCCCTTCAAAGATGTTGCTGCACTAATTGTATGTTAAAACTTGTCAATGCTTGTAGGTGAAATGGGATCAAAGACCCTATGTGGCCTTCTTTAGAATTACTGGTTGACAAACATGAAATTGATGGGGACAGCTTAATGCCAGTATTAGAGGAAAGTACCACCCAAAGTCACTCATGCCATATGCCTGTACAAGTAAAGTTGTGTTATTGCTGTGCACTGTGCATACACCTTTGAAGTGTCATGTCTGATAAGGAAAAAAAAAATTGTGGATACAGTAACCTGACCAACGTGTTTTTTTTTCCTGATGATCCTTAACTTTTTGTTTGTTTTGGATCTTGCAAAAGAAAAGAAAAGAAAGAAATTGACAGTAATCAAACTGCATGCTGTCCCATCTTCCCTGCCCTATGAGCACTTAAGGAATCCATTATTTAAGTTTCAAAAAGGCAAATTTTCAGTGAAAGAAAGTTTGGTTGGTGTTCAGTCTGGCCACTTCTAAAAATAAAGAAAAGAGAAGAAAAAAAAGTTCATGCTAACCTACCTATTCCCCCCTCCCCCCCCCCCCCTTTCCCCTTTTCCCCTTGTATTACCTTAACCACAACTTTTGTGTGTCTAATGCTCAAGTTCTCATCTCAGTACATGGAAGTGCATCGACTCAGAGCAGACACAGCCATCTTGTTTATAACTGAAAGTCTTAAACGAAGTGACCCCTCACAACCTTTGCTTAGAATGAGGCACATCATACAAGGCACAGGTCTTGGTTGTATCCATAGAATTGATGAAACAGCTGAAACTATTTCTGCAGCTGCTCTAACAGTGACATGTGATAACATGTAAAAGCAGATTAAAAGATGTGCTTACACTTGGATAAATATATACTCTTTTATTCATCCTCCTGTAGGAACATCCATCCAACTGTCATGCCTAGGAAAATGTTAAGCTTGTTTCTTCTGTTTTGTACCTTTTGTACCCATCACATCACCGTAAATGCTGGCTACCTGCTTACAGCTGAATGCAATGGCTGTTGCAGGGCTTTGCAGATACAATGGTAGGACTTGTCCAGCTGGGTCTGCTGGACACCAGAGCTCATCCTCTCCTGTCTCCCTCTGCTTCCCCCATCACCTGGGTAGGCCTAGGTGTCTGTCAGATAGAGAGCGTGATGTGTATATGTGTGTGTGTGTGTGTGTGTGTGTGTGAGTGTGTGTATGTGTGTGTGCATGTGTGTCAGTGTGTGCATGTGTGTTGTGTGTGTGTGAGTGTGTGTGTTGTGTTGTCTGTGTATGAGTGAGTGTGTGTGTGTCCGCACCAGTATGTGTATGTATACATGTGTGTGCGTATACATGTGTGTGTGCATACATGTGTGTGTGTATACATGTGTGTGTATACATGTGTGTGTGTATACATGTGTGTGTGTATACATGTGTGTGTATTGTGTACTGTGTGAGTGTTGCATTGTGTTGTGTTGTGTGTGTGTGTGTGTGTGTGTGTGTATACATGTGTGTATGTGTTGTGCTTATGCTGTTCTGCTGTTGTTGGCAGAGCAACTTTGTGGGACACCTGGTTGGAGCAGAGAAGGACTGCAGTGCAGAGACTCTGCAGAAGAAAGTGCTGGCCAAGATGGAGGACAGCCAGTCCAGGCTTCAGGCAGTCAGAGAGTATGCCTTGAATTTCCTTGCCTCTTCTGCACTCCAGCCCTTCTTCCCCTCTTCTGCACTCCAGCCCTCCTTTCCCTCTTCTGCACTCCAGCCCTCCTTCCCCTCTTCTGCACTCCAGCCCTCCTTCCCCTCTTCTGCACTCCAGCCCTCCTTCCCCTCTTCTGCACTCCAGCCCTCCTTCCCCTCTTCTGCACTCCAGCCCTCCTTCCCCTCTTCTGCACTCCAGCCCTCCTTCCCCTCTTCTGCACTCCAGCCCTCCTTCCCCTCTTCTGCACTCCAGCCCTCCTTCCCCTCTTCTGCACTCCAGCCCTCCTTCCCCTCTTCTGCACTCCAGCCCTCCTTCCCCTCTTCTGCACTCCAGCCCTCCTTCCCCTCTTCTGCACTCCAGCCCTCCTTCCCCTCGTCACCCCTACCACTAATCTCTACCCCTTTCCCCCTTTCAGTTCTGATGGCTGGGTTTTATTAGTTTTCATGAGTGTTTATTTTCTCAGTTTTTTCCGTGTGTGCATAGTTAACCCTAGATGAGTTAAAGGGTAAAAATTCCAGCTGAATTTCCTGTTCAGTAGTTGCCATGGTCCTAAAGATATACCACTGCTCCATTAAGTCTGACTCCAGCTGGGGACTTTAACTGTTCACAACTAAACATTTTGCCTGGGTGTTTAGGGCTACTGCTGGACGTACAGGACATTCTGTAGCATATCTAGTGTTAAAGAGGAATGTTAGAAAGCATGACCATGAGAAAAACTAACAAGCCAAGAGACTGCATTTCTCTCTCTATAATGTGTTGCCGAGTATCTCAGCTGAGGTTTCAGAATGCTTCGTGAGGAAGAAAAATCTTTGATTTGTAGTACATGACTGAATTGATGTTTGCTAGT
Organism: Theodoxus fluviatilis; assembly: GCA_034096865.1. Lineage (NCBI taxonomy): Eukaryota > Metazoa > Mollusca > Gastropoda > Cycloneritida > Neritidae > Theodoxus > Theodoxus fluviatilis. The sequence continues at coordinate 36,381 of JAWQFJ010001029.1, read as the reverse complement.
CAGTGATAAGTGAAATGACATGTCTATACTGGTTCTTATTGATGCTCATGAAAAGATCTTTATTGGTAGATTGGGTTTACTGGACGAAGTTGAAGTTGTGAAGAAAGGCTCTCCTCTGGATACTCTTTCATCCTATCTGGAGCCCAAGTTGGCTTATGGTGAGTGCACTCTTCTCAACTATTGGGGTATGATAGTGTGGGTTGGAGGAAATATCTGATTTGGCCTTGGATCATAGTAACACTTAACAAAATGAATCAAACAGCAGTGCATCAAAACTGCAAGATATGCATAGCTCATGCATGGGATCATTGCTTAGATCACAGCACTGGATTTCATAAAGATAAAACTTTAGGGAACAGAGTGACTTTGCATGCATGCAACAATGAGGAGCTCAACAAGAATGAAACTAAATACAAAGGAAGTATGTACACTCCTGTGTCTGTTGCCTACAACATAAAATACCTTTGGGGAACTTTCATCACTTCATACCACAGAGCAACGTCTTGTGTGTCAAGTGGCAGCAGTCAAAGCTGGTTCCCTAGATGCCTGCAAGGCAGAGAGAGTTGTGGACAAAGCCAAACGGTTCATCTTGTGTAGCACAGTGGGCAGCATTCCAGAATGTCATCTACACACCCAAGGCCATGCCAGGTTTCAACCACAGCCACATACCATATGTGACCTGCCAACAGAAAAACAGATCTAACTAGTGCAATGTGATTAACATGAACAAATATGTGGTGGGGGTCAGTCTGGGTCAGTTATGTGTTTTTGTATAAATATATGCTAAATGTTCATGGCCTTGAATAATTTTCCTGAAAACAAATTTCATGCATGAACATCAACTTCTTTTTGCCTTCCCTCTACACGCACTATAGGTGGTACCTGGGTAGGAAAGCTTCAGGAGCCATTCCCTCTACACGCACTATAGGTGGTACCTGGGTAGGAAAGCTTCAGGAGCCATTCCCTCTACACGCACTAGGTGGTACCTGGGTAGGAAAGCTTCAGGAGCCATTCCCTCTACACGCACTAGGTGGTACCTGGGTAGGAAAGCTTCAGGAGCCATTCCCTCTACACGCACTAGGTGGTACCTGGGTAGGAAAGCTTCAGGAGCCATTCCCTCTACACGCACTATAGGTGGTACCTGGGTAGGAAAGCTTCAGGAGCCATTCCCTCTACACGCACTAGGTGGTACCTGGGTAGGAAAGCTTCAGGAGCCATTCCCTCTACACCCACTATAGGTGGTACCTGGGTAGGAAAGCTTCAGGAGCCATTCCCTCTACACGCACTAGGTGGTACCTGGGTAGGAAAGCTTCAGGAGCCATTCCCTCTACACCCACTATAGGTGGTACCTGGGTAGGAAAGCTTCAGGAGCCATTCCCTCTACACGCACTAGGTGGTACCTGGGTAGGAAAGCTTCAGGAGCCATTCCCTCTACACGCACTAGGTGGTACCTGGGTAGGAAAGCTTCAGGAGCCATTCCCTCTACACGCACTAGGTGGTACCTGGGTAGGAAAGCTTCAGGAGCCATTCCCTCTACACGCACTATAGGTGGTACCTGGGTAGGAAAGCTTCAGGAGCCATTCCCTCTACACGCACTATAGGTGGTACCTGGGTAGGAAAGCTTCAGGAGCCATTCCCTCTACACGCACTAGGTGGTACCTGGGTAGGAAAGCTTCAGGAGCCATTCCCTCTACACGCACTATAGGTGGTACCTGGGTAGGAAAGCTTCAGGAGCCATTCCCTCTACACGCACTAGGTGGTACCTGGGTAGGAAAGCTTCAGGAGCCATTCCCTCTACACGCACTAGGTGGTACCTGGGTAGGAAAGCTTCAGGAGCCATTCCCTCTACACGCACTATAGGTGGTACCTGGGTAGGAAAGCTTCAGGAGCCATTCCCTCTACACGCACTAGGTGGTACCTGGGTAGGAAAGCTTCAGGAGCCATTCCCTCTACACGCACTATAGGTGGTACCTGGGTAGGAAAGCTTCAGGAGCCATTCCCTCTACACGCACTAGGTGGTACCTGGGTAGGAAAGCTTCAGGAGCCATTCCCTCTACACGCACTATAGGTGGTACCTGGGTAGGAAAGCTTCAGGAGCCATTCCCTCTACACGCACTAGGTGGTACCTGGGTAGGAAAGCTTCAGGAGCCATTCCCTCTACACGCACTAGGTGGTACCTGGGTAGGAAAGCTTCAGGAGCCATTCCCTCTACACGCACTAGGTGGTACCTGGGTAGGAAAGCTTCAGAAGCCATTCCCTCTACACCCACTATAGGTGGTACCTGGGTAGGAAAGCTTCAGAAGCCATTCCCTCTACACGCACTATAGGTGGTACCTGGGTAGGAAAGCTTCAGGAGCCATTCCCTCTACACGCACTAGGTGGTACCTGGGTAGGAAAGCTTCAGAAGCCATTCCCTCTACACGCACTATAGGTGGTACCTGGGTAGGAAAGCTTCAGAAGCCATTCCCTCTACACGCACTAGGTGGTACCTGGGTAGGAAAGCTTCAGGAGCCATTCCCTCTACACGCACTATAGGTGGTACCTGGGTAGGAAAGCTTCAGAAGCCATTCCCTCTACACGCACTAGGTGGTACCTGGGTAGGAAAGCTTCAGAAGCCATTCCCTCTACACGCACTAGGTGGTACCTGGGTAGGAAAGCTTCAGAAGCCATTCCCTCTACACGCACTAGGTGGTACCTGGGTAGGAAAGCTTCAGAAGCCATTCCCTCTACACGCACTATAGGTGGTACCTGGGTAGGAAAGCTTCAGGAGCCATTCCCTCTACACGCACTAGGTGGTACCTGGGTAGGAAAGCTTCAGGAGCCATTCCCTCTACACGCACTAGGTGGTACCTGGGTAGGAAAGCTTCAGGAGCCATTCCCTCTACACGCACTATAGGTGGTACCTGGGTAGGAAAGCTTCAGGAGCCATTCCCTCTACACGCACTAGGTGGTACCTGGGTAGGAAAGCTTCAGAAGCCATTCCCTCTACACGCACTATAGGTGGTACCTGGGTAGGAAAGCTTCAGGAGCCATTGTCTTAAAACTTCGGATGTGTGACACCCAAATTCAAGTGGACATAACTTCTACAATTGTGATTCTGCAGTGTTCACACTTATATCAAATTATTGAGAAAAGACAGCAAATTTAGAACATACATGCATCTCCAAACACCAACAATTCACATCCGATTTAGACACCTAAATTCAAGTGGACATAACTTATAGTATTGTGATCCTGTAATGTTCATACTTATATCAAATTACTGAGAAAAGACGGCAGATTGAGAAAGTACATGCATCTCCAAACACCAAAAAATGAAGTTAGAACTGATTTTGTGGTGCCCTGTCACATACGGGATGCTGCTCATGCAGAATTCAGAGTCAGAAGTCCCCAGAACAAATGTTTAATGTAAGGTCTGTGTGACTTTGACAGTGGAAGTCATCATTGCTCTACTGTATGAGTACTTCCTTGCCACTCCAGGGCCTGGGGAGAGAGACATGGTGGTGATGTATCACCGCATCAAGGCCACATGGGATGATGGCAGCCAGGAGGCCCGGGTCGTCTCCCTGCTGGTGTACGGAGACCCAGGGGGCTTCTCTGCCATGGCCAAGACTGTGGGCTTTCCTGTGGCCATGGCTGCTAGGATGATTCTTGATGGTAACGATGAATTGTGATAGATCTATCAGAGAATTACGGTGTCGGCATATAGAGGTTAAAATTTTAGTTTTATATCGCAACTGTTATCATTGGCTCCTCAAAATCTACTAGTTGTCACAGGGTCTAGGGGCAGTTGCAAGAAAAAGGAAATGAATCCCCGAACAATGAGTGGGTAAAAAGGAAAATTGAATTTATTTATTCTACATTCACAATTGTCTGAATTTAGCTAAGTACCCTTGTGACGAGAACACTTTTCCTTTAAAATTGTTTATCTCTGGTTCGTTATTTGTCTAGGGGAATACCAGAAAGACTTCTCGCACACTTTCATTCACTCATTCAAACCAAGAATATTATAGTCTGTAATGAGAGAATGGGACCATCATGTGAAATCAAAAACGGTTTAATTTCTTTTTACAAATAAAAAGATCTATGAATGTAACATATGTAAGGACAACTCTAAACCCCAATCCCAATCAGATCATAACCTGTCAGACCAGGTGACTAAATTCCAATGACGGTAGAAAGTAGGAAATAACACAATGGAGACAAATGGTGAAAACGTTTCTCAATTCAACGGATTTTTACTAAATCACAATTATAAACCAAATGGTCTAAATAATTGTTTATATTATTATTTTTTTTTAGCCAGTCAGCCAATGATGAAAACATTTAACTTATCTTTCTTTGATATGGGAGAGTTCGTGATTTCTGAAGGAGTCCGGACCGTTGACGTTGGTGTCTGTTGTTCAACGGCAGACTTGACGATGGTACCAGGAGTGGTCCTTGTTGCAACTAGGATCTCAAGCGTGGAGGGTGATGGTTGTGGCTCAGCAGGTCAAGCTTCCACCACAGAGACGTGAGGAATGCATCGGGGTCCAAAAGTTCAAAGACACAGGGCACATGGATATTAGTTCACCAAACAGTTTGGCAGTGGAGGAAACATTCTTCAAACACATGGATTGCCCTGGCATTGCAATCCATCGGGATGGCAGCTCGTCAGGTATACAGGAGACGAGGCTATCAGCTGGCGAGCGGATCGTCCGCTCCCTCGAGGACCCAAAGTCCATCCTCTCTCTTTCTCTATCTCTCCCTCTCCATCTCTCTCCAATCTCTCCGCCAGAGAAAACCCGTCCTTCTTCTCTCAAGATCGAATCAAGTCTCCCGTCTCCCTCCTGATGACGTTGCACTCTCTCTTAAAATGACGCCGTCAAGCCATATGACGTAGTCCGTCCACAGCAACAATATTGCGGGAAAATATTTTCTCTCTCTCTCGCTCTCTCTCTCCCCCTCTCTCTCTCTCTGCACCAGACATGGCTGATTTTATCATGGCTACGGTTATTTGAGGCTGGCTGGTTCTTACATATTTTCCTATGAGTTATCTTAAGTAAAATAACAATATCTCCACAACACCCATAGTGAGAAAGGACATCCTCGTCACAACCCTTCTGTGTCATCAAGAGACAAGATGGCACAAAAATTATCACAGATTCTAATTTAAAAAACTTCACTACTGGATCTCATTCTCACACTAAACCATTCAGAGGCTTTAGAAGGGTACTTAGCTAAATTCAGGCAGGCCAAACTTTTGCAGTGGGAGGAAGAGTTTGTTGAATCAGCACAGGAAACAAATCTGCCTCTTGACACAAGGTGGCCGAGAGACCACTCAGGCAGGCAACCAGATTTGTCTTTGACTTAATTTGATGAGTGCCCTGCCTTTGAAGGCTGTCTGCAGTGAACTTTCTCACTTCCAGCAAGTAAAAATCACATGGTGATTCACAACACAACTAATCACCCATATCTTGGGTCAAACACAATACTACACAAAGTGTAGGGGAGTGTTTACAGTGATGTTTACTGTTAGCATTGTGTGAGATATTGCTTACAGTGTCTAAACAATGCTGTCGTGATTGAATAGTGTAGTCAGGTGTTTAAAGTTGTGCAACAGACAGCTGTTCTATGAAAGCTCTGGCAAGAATAGTTTACATGATGACCTTGTAAAAATGTTCTGCTCTGTGCACTGTATGCTGCAAAATTTTGCATGGAGCAAAACCCACAGGCCCAATTGTATGAAATTCGTTTGAGACCACCAGTGGGTAGCAGTAGCCCACACATACTTATTTGTTGTGCAGTGTAAGTTTTCTTTCACACCTGATAATGTTTCTAGATTACACCAGAATGTATAGCAACATCCATTTAGTTGAATCTCCCATGTAGACCGTGGCAAATTGTGTGGCATTGCTGAGATTTTCTTTGTGCTTTTCCAGACCGATTCAAGGAGCGGGGAGTGATGATACCTGTGGATTCCTTGCTGTGCTCCACCATCCTGGAGGAGATGGAGAAGGAAGGCATTGCAGCCGCAGAGACCAAACTCAAGGTCTAGAGTAGACACAGGCAGCCAACTGCCTCCAGTCTGTGAAGCTGTGGTTCTCATGTTGAGGTCATGCTTCAACTTAATCAGACATTCTTTGGACTTTTGTGATAACCAGTGCGACGAAATCCCACCCTACTAAGGGTTTGCTGTGTGCATTAAGAATTTGGAATCTGAGTTGATAACCAGACAGACAATTCATGTCACAGAGCTGTTTGGTATACATCCTACCTGAAAATGCATGGCACTGAGGTGCAATAGTCAGACAAGGTGACCATAGAGTCCCTTCCAATGCTGCAAGACCTGGCACAGTGCCAAGGGGTTGCCAGCTGCTGGGAGAACTGCGCTGGCTGACTTTCCAGTAGTTGGAACCAAGTCTTTCATGGATACATTGATGTGTATGCACTGACAAGACATTGATGTGTATGCACTGACAAGACATTGATGTGTATGCACTGACAAGACATTGATGTATATGCACTGTCATGACATTGATGTGTATGCACTGACAAGACATTGATGTATATGCACTGACATGACATTGATGTGTATGCACTGACAAGACACTGATGTGTATGCACTGACAAGACATTGATGTGTATGCACTGACAAGACATTGATGTGTATGCACTGACATGACATTGATGTGTGTGCACTGACAAGACATTGATGTGTATGCACTGACAAGACATTGATGTGTATGCACTGACAAGACATTGATGTGTATGCACTGACAAGACATTGATGTGTATGCACTGACAAGACATTGATGTGTATGCACTGACAAGACATTGATGTGTATGCACTGACAAGACATTGATGTGTATGCACTGACAAGACATTGATGTGTATGCACTGACAAGACATTGATGTGTATGCACTGACAAGACATTGATGTGTATGCACTGACAAGACATTGATGAGTATGCACTGACAAGACACAGATGAGTATGCACTGACAAGACATTGATGTGTATGCACTGACAAGACATTGATGTGTATGCACTGACAATACATTGATGTGTATGCACTGACAAGACATTGATGTGTATGCACTGACAAGACATTGATGTGTATGCACTGACAAGACATTGATGTGTATGCACTGACAAGACATTGATGTGTATGCACTGACAAGACATTGATGTGTATGCACTGACAAGACATTGATGTGTATGCACTGACAAGACATTGATGTGTATGCACTGACAAGACATTGATGTGTATGCACTGACAAGACATTGATGTGTATGCACTGACAAGACATTGATGTGTATGCACTGACAAGACATTGATGTGTATGCACTGACAAGACATTGATGTGTATGCACTGACAAGACATTGATGAGTATGCACTGACAAGACACAGATGAGTATGCACTGACAAGACATTGATGAGTATGCACTGACAAGACATTGATGTGTATGCACTGACAAGACATTGATGAGTATACACTGACAAGACATTGATGTGTATGCACTGACAAGACATTGATGTGCATGCACTGACAAGACATTGATGTGTGTGCACTGACAAGACATTGATGTGCATGCACTGACAAGACATTGATGTGCATGCACTGACAAGACATTGATGTGCATGCACTGACAAGACATTGATGTGTGTGCACTGACAAGACATTGATGTGTATGCACTGACAAGACATTGATGTGCATGCACTGACAAGACATTGATGTGTGTGCACTGACAAGACACTGATGTGCATGCACTGACAAGACATTGATAGAACACTCTGTACAGGAAGCTGTATCTGTTCAAATCATGAAGACAAGACAGGAACGGAGATGAAGATGGAAAAAAAAGTGTAAATGCATGTGCATGATAAGACACGCATACAAAGACTGTTCATGTGCTTTACAGTTTTTAAACTACTTGATAATATTACCATGACAATCAACATTCTGTCATCCGCGCTCTCACAACTTACTCAGTCTAAAAGACTGCATGATTATGTTTATTGTCCCTGACAATGAGGTAGTTAAAATTGAAAAACTGCGCAACTCCCATTTGCTGCAAGCTGAAGCCTTTAGAGTGGCAAGGGGAGATAAGGACCAAAGACTTACAACAGAAAGGCACTTCAACAAACAATACCTCAGGTTGTGATTGTGTTGGCGTTGTAGTGGGCCAGTGGACAACTCCAATCTTGAGAGGATGATGCTCCTTTGGGGCAAAACTGGTTGGTGTTGTCAATTATTTGAAAATGGACTGAGATAAAATTGTGATGTTGCTATAAAAAAAACTATGTTGCTGGTGATAAAAGCTTTCCCTTAAGTGTCATCACTATTATCTGTTTTGATATTTACACAGTGCCCCCAGCCAGATGAGTTGTTGATAATCACTCCTAATTATTTTCTACTTTCTTCTTCTCCAAGTTTTGCACTGAGGCAGAGAGATGCAAATGGGTGTATTTACTCAAGCAGAAGCTGATGAAAAAAAGAAGATTTACTAAGAGCTTGTTTTGTGGTACCTAACTACAAAACAGAGTTACAGTCACTCCATCCACAGTACTGGACTACAAAACAGTTACAGTCACTCCACCTACAGCACTGAACTACAAAACAGAGTTACAGTCACTCCATCCACAGCACTGAACTACAAAACAGAGTTACAGTCACTCCACCTACAGTACTGAACTACAAAACAGAGTTACAGTCACACCATCCACAGTACTGGACTACAAAACAGTTAGTCACTCCATCCACAGCACTGGACTACAAAACAGTTAGTCACTCCATCCACAGTACTGGACTACAAAATAGTTACAGTCACTCCATCCACAGTACTGAACTACAAAACAGGTACAGTCACACCATCCACAGCACTGAACTACAAAACAGGTACAGTCACACCATCCACAGCACTGAACTACAAAACAGGTACAGTCACACCATCCACAGCACTGAACTACAAAACAGGTACAGTCACACCATCCACAGCACTGAACTACAAAACAGGTACAGTCACACCATCCACAGCACTGAACTACAAAACAGGTACAGTCACACCATCCACAGCACTGAACTACAAAACAGGTACAGTCACTCCATCTACAGCACTGGACTACAAAACAGAGTTACAGTCACTCCATCCACAGTACTGGACTACAAAACAGTTACAGCCACTCCATCTACAGTACTGAACTACAAAACAGTTACAGTCACTCCATCTACAGTACTGAACTACAAAACAGTTACAGTCACTCCATCCACAGTACTGGACTACAAAACAGTTACAGCCACTCCATCTACAGTACTGAACTACAAAACAGGTACAGTCACTCCATCCACAGCACTGGACTACAAAACAGGTACAGTCACACCATCCACAGTAGTGGACTACAAAACAGGTACAGTCACTCCATCCACAGCACTGAACTACAAAACAGGTACAGTCACACCATCCACAGCACTGAACTACAAAACAGGTACAGTCACACCATCCACAGCACTGAACTACAAAACAGTTACAGCCACTCCATCCACAGCACTGAACTACAAAACAGGTACAGTCACTCCATCCACAGTACTGGACTACAAAACAGAGTTAGTCACTCCATCCACAGCACTGAACTACAAAACAGTTACAGTCACTCCACCTACAGCACTGAACTACAAAACAGGTACAGTCACTCCATCCACAGCACTGAACTACAAAACAGGTACAGTCACTCCATCCACAGTACTGGACTACAAAACAGTTACAGTCACTCCACCTACAGCACTGAACTACAAAACAGGTACAGTCACTCCATCCACAGTACTGGACTACAAAACAGTTACAGTCACTCCACCTACAGCACTGAACTACAAAACAGAGTTAAGTCACTCCACCTACAGCACTGAACTACAAAACAGTTACAGTCACTCCATCCACAGCACTGAACTACAAAACAGTTACAGTCACTCCATCCACAGTACTGGACTATAAAACAGAGTTACAGTCACACCATCCACAGTCCTTAATTACAGAACCGAGTTGCTCTAGCCCCTTTAGACCTGTATCACAGGAAACACTTGGGCTTTGGGATGGACTTTGACTTAAATTAAGACAGAGGTTGCCCAAATCAGCTGATGTGGGTACCAGGGGGGTTCTGCTTCTGATAAGCTTTAAGAATACTGCTGTGATACAGGAGCATTCTTTTTCCAAGGACAAAATATTGCTTTATTTCAATTTTTATCTTTGCATCTGAGCTTTGCACAATCAATACCTGTTATAAAATTATCTCATAGAGAATGTCCATGTGTTAAATAAAAAGATCAGCTAAGTTGAGATGTTTATAAATGCTGGTAGAATAAAAAAAACAAAAGGGTTATATTTTTATTGGTTGCTTGTCTTATTTTCCTTCTATACAGTATACTGCATATGTATTTTTAAAAAATAAATGCAAATTTGTGAAATGTCTCCAATTATGGAAGACCATTGTTTTTGTGTTGCTGTTTTTTTTTCTCTGAAGAAAGAAAGAAAATGTTTAATTAAGTTAAGTCCAGATAATGATCAAACACATGTACTCAGGAAAATGATCAAGACGCCCAAGTAAATTTCCATTGCTGTCAGCTCTTTTATCACTGTCCAGTAGTCAGATGATCAAACTTGAAGTCAGGTGATTTGGTGATCCACCCTATAGCACCACGGGAAGTTTTCAGTAACCAAGTCTTGGGTTACTCTACTAATTTTGAAAAAAAAACACACCACACACCTTATATTCAAGTCTTCCTATATGCAGACTAAGAGTGGGAATACAGATACTGATCAAAGTGAAGACAGTAAATCAGACGCACATGCCAAATGGGTTCCAGCCCACCAACGGAACCAAAATATGGAGCAGGTGGTATCAATGTACAAAATCTGTCAAGCAAGGAGCTGGCGCTTCCTGGCTAAATTTCATGAATAGTCGTTGGGTAGAACTCTATAATCCCATTTACACAACCAAGTATCCAGTTAGTGGATTTTCGTGTATTTAGTGAGAAAAGTAGTCATACACAGCTGAAAGTTCTTGCACATTATGAGGACAACATATATGACAGAACTTTTCAGAGGTTAGAATTTTCTTAAACACAAAGCATCATGCCAAGACAAATGTCTCATAACACATGTCATGTCTTTCGCATTATCTGCTAATGTCGAAGCATTTGCAGCGAGAATAATAAGAGCACAGAGGGAAAGAAAGCTTTGAACACACAATTTGACAAAAATCACTGTTGCATTTTTGTTTGTGAACACATTATTTTCGCCGCTGCTTATTTTTCAATTCAACCGTAAATAATAGATAGTAACAAACAGTACATCTGCAAACAAAAAAAATCTGTAAATAAACAAACCGACCGCTTGTGCTCTAGTTTAGGTTTTTAAAAACCCAAAGCAAAAAGAACGATTACCGGAAGTAGCTAAATCGGAAGTGGTCTTACCGGAAGTAGTGTTGTGGCTAGAGCTCCACATTCTCATCAGATGATCCACGTGGTTGAACGTATCAATAAGTAACAATGGCAAAGTTTAGCAGTGAGTACAGCGTGTTCTTAAATTTAGTTGATTTTCGTATTCTTGGTAATATCTTTAACTATCTCTAATCCCAAGAGATAGTTGTAGCAAATCCTGATGATAATGCTGGCAGTGCTCAATCCGTGTCAATGATCGTCAACCGCTGAACGAAACACTGCAATGTGAATGTGCAAAACAAAACGTAATAATACGAATGAGAACAAAGTAACCATGTTATTCTTAAGTTGTTGTAGTTGGCATTCATACAACGGACCGCTCCCAGCTCCGTCAGAGTTGACAATACAAACCTTTTCAGTTGGGTCGAAGAAGCGACGAGTGGTAAAATTTTACTAATCGTTCCAAATGACCGAAATACCAAATCCTATCTCTAATGTGCCGGAGATAACAAACACAGTTATCGCCGTACAACCGAGCTGCCTTGAAAATTTGTTAAAGTAAATAACTTTTTGCTGAGCAGTACTTGCGACAGATTTTTCGTTAAAATAAACCTCCAATTGGAGCATGTTCTGCATTTGGTCTGTGATCATGGTTGCTTGTCCTATTCAGTAATTCACCATTATAAATTGGTTTGACTTTGAGATTGTTTATGTTATCCCTTTTCGGAAATGATGTACGAGTGAGACTCAAGCCTGAACCCTAATCCTAACCCTAACCTTAATATACGAGTGGCTCCTGTCTGCGGAAGCCACAGGGGAAAAACTGGGTAGAGTTAAAAGTTTTTATATTTCCAGTTAATGCAACCACTGTTGTGCCTGATGCTTTGAATTAGACAGCAAAACTTATCCATTATTTGGTGAGAAATCGGGATGCATTACCATTTGTGAGGCAAGGTAAAAGTGCAACATGAAGTACTGATCAACCAGTCCAAAACATTACTTCTGATCCCAGACTATACTTCTGCAGGTGTTGTTAAATGGAATATGGAAGGTAGCCTAGACAGGTGCACAACAATTTATGCTTTCATCAGGTCTGTTGGTGGTGGTGGTGGTGGTGGTCGTCGTCGTTGTCATCATCATTGTCGATGACGATGATAAAAGGGCCAGCCATGCTAAGATTGGCAACTAAAGAGCAAAAGGGATGCCTTGTCTTGGCTCTTTTTAACCTTGTGGAAATGTTCTTTTTCAGAAAAGAAAAGCAAGCGTGTGACAACACGAATGAGAACAAAAATAGAGAAAAAGGTGAGTGTTCATTATTTACTTTTTTGGTCACAGAAGTTGTGTATAAATTTATATACTATTTGCACTCTGGCAGAGCAAATGGGGTTCCAGCTGGTGATTGGGAAAGCAGGTGAAGCATGACCCTAGGAACACGTGCTTATTAACTCTCTTCCAGTTCCATTCATGTCCCGTAGATTCTTTCCTGAAGAAAATATATATATTATAACTATAAGAGCCCCCCTTTCCCCCCATAATGCTAAGGAGATTGTTAGACATGTAGATAGAAGGTAGGTGCATGGCTAATGCTATTACAAAGTATTTGAAGAAGGAGTAATCATAAGCAGCCTGTGTGTTCAGCAAGAAAAAACAGGAAAAATCAGAGAATGGGAGCGATGTTAAAGCACTCATTTCAGTACACACCCATGTGATCATAGCATTTGAAGTCTTAGTACTCTTACTCATTCAAACATGTCTTGTCACTGTGTAGATTTTATTTATATCCTAGTTTTGTGCATGGATGCTATTTAAATTGCTCCTTGCCCATATATTAGATGAACTTCAATAATTTATTAATAATATTATTACTATTAGTATATTTTTCAGTAAATGATTGCATGCTTTTGTAAATAATCACCCCCACCCCCACCCCACCCCCCAATACTATCTGACTATGGCTCTTCATTCAGTGGTTGTCACGACCCAACCTGTGTCTTGAAAACTCTGATGGGCTCATGGAATCTTTTGTCAAGGGATAACGCAGTCATAAATGGGTTTAGCTGGGTTGACAGTTAAAGAGAAAGAAGTGGCTGACCCATTTTCACAGCAACCAATTACACAGAAACATCTGGAATGAGAGCGTTTGTGATACTGATAGTGCTGAAGATTATAAGGGGAACATTCTTGTGGAGCATTCATGTGTTTTGAAATGTTGAAACTATTCTGCACATGCACTTTTGTTTTCCAGGTCAGGGAACATAGAAGAAAAGTTAAAAAAGAGAAGAAAAAGAACCCAGGAAAATTCAAAAGTAAGTGAATGTCAATATTTTCTATCTCTCATGTCTTCACCCATCATTCTTGATGTGTTTTTCCTTTTTGTGCATGTGTGCACATGCACACACACACACACACACACACATATACACATGCACACACACCTACACACACACACACACACATATACACACACACACACCTTCATTCCCCTCATCTCCCTCTCTATCTCACTACCTCCTCCTCTCTATCTCTGACTCACTGACTATCTCTCTGTCTCACTGTGTCTGTCTCTGTCAGTCTGCTGCTTACCTCCCTCCCTCCCCTCTCCCTCATTCCAGTCCATATGATTCACACACACACACACACACACACAAACACACACACACACACACACACACACACACACACACACACACACACACACACACACACACACACACACACACAACACACACAAACACACACAAACACACACACACACACACACACACACACACACACACACACACACACACACACACACACACACACACACACACACACACACACACACACACACACACACACACACACACACACACACACACAACACACACACACACACACACACACACACACACACACACACACACAAACACACACACACAAACACACACACACACACACACACACACACACACACACACACACACACACACACACACACACACACACACACACACACACACACACACACACACACACACACACACACACACACACACACACACACACACACACACACACACACACACACACACACACACACACACACACACACACACACACACACACACACACACACACACACACACACACACACACACACACACACACACACACACACACACACACACACACACACACACACACACAACACACACACACACACACACACACACACACACATACACACACACACACACACAAACACACACACACACACATCCAAGCAGTTTTTGAAGGTGTTCCTAATCAAGACGTGATACAGTGGAGTCCAGCCTGGACCGGGTGGATGAGGCTGTGTGTAAACTGCTACATGTCATTATCATAGAGCTGCCTCAGTATCCACTGTAACCTTATGTCCTGTGTCCCACCCTCTACTGACTGTGCATGCCCAACTTGGGACTGGGAAATGAGTATAAAGTGTACGGGAAAGACATGGACAGACCTCTTCATTACTGGCATTGCCTGTTGCTATCAGTTTACTTACCAGTCACCATGGCTTGTTTGTCTTTCTTAGGGAAGGATCCTGGAGTGCCCAATAGCCATCCTATGAAGCATGAAATTCTGCTTGCCAAGATAACGTCAGAGGAACAGGTGGGTCACACATAATCTGCTTTCTCTACTTTGTGTAGTAACTTGTCTGGAACAGATCAACAGTTGTAACTGTTATTAATTGTGATAGTGTTTGCTTTAATTTGAAATGTTCTGGGGTCCTATTCATGAACCTGGCCTACCAGCGTAGTCTTCGACTAGTCTTAGACTACTGCCGCTGGTCTCGGACTACTATCGTAGTCTACAATGCATAAATGTGGACTGTCGTAGTCTACAATGCATGAACGTGGACTTTGGTTCAGTCTCGGACTGAACTGCTGACTACGCTGGTCCAAGGATTTGTTGGACTACACACCAAAGTCCGAGACTGCCGCGAAATAAAATGGCCGACCTGTCTACGGTTCGTACAGAAAACGCTGAAATTTGGGGCACTAGAAACCCATCCAAAGAAAATGTAAGCCATGAACAGCATTAAATTATCAAAGCTGTATGTTGAATACATCAATAGGTCGTGAAAGCTCCTACATTTTAAAAATGGAAATGCAGGTCAACGCATCTACACGCCGAGCATCCAAGCTTCGCGCACTTCTATTTATAGCTGATGTGCAGACCTCAGCAACACCAGGAAAGATTATAAATACATTGTTGTCCTCGAACCTGCCTGCTGTTGACATTGTGTACAATGCTAGTGTTGTCTGATGCTATGAAAACGATACATTAAAATTGCATTTGTGTTATGAAAACACTGCTCAGATTAAATTGCTTTATTTTTGGTAACTGAGAAAATGTGTGACGATGTACGCCAGGGTTTCACGAGTTTGGTGGGAAAAGTGCGAGCTGAGGCTGGAGTGTGTGTGTGTGTCACTGTGTGTGTATATTTTTCCTCATCAAGACAGATTTTTGTTCCATCCCTTCCTTACTGAATTTCAATGGTTCTCACTTGGAAATCCTGCCATATTGTAAAACTTGATCTTCTGCTGGTTTGCCTCTTGCTGATGAACTTAATAAACGGTGACACACACACACACACTCCAGCCTCAGCTCGCACTTCATTTGTCACCTCCTCCCACGATGTCCTCAGCTCGACATTTCCATTTGTCACGGGATGGCGCAGATTGTTCCATCGCCCGAATCGTCTGTGTCCCATTTCTATTTGCTTGTTGTTTAGTCTTTCAGGTCTCGGGTCCTGTGTGTTAATTTTGTCGCGGGTGTTTCTTTTCTGAGGTTTTTGCCTGTTGTCTAGGTAACTACATTTGACGGTCGAATTTCGGCTTGTTAGAAGTTTTTTGATAGGCGGTATCCCCGGCGAATCCAGACTTTTCAAGCTTTCATAGTCAGATTGTCTATGTTGTTAAGTAGCCCAGTGTTATCTGTGGGTTCGTGATAGATCGTCTAGACTCTTATCCTTAGGCGGTCGTCTTAGTTCCCCAGACTGAGGTCCCGAGGCTATGCGGTAGTCATTTTATGACTTCCAAAAGCGTCCGGACTGTTCCATGATAGTTACGAGGAGTTGTTTTCCTAATATGGTTTCTGCTTTCTTTTTCTGAAATTCTAACTGACATGTGGTAGTTCTGACTCGGGTATAGTTTTCTCAGTGTCTTATTAGTGGTTACGTTTATTTACCTAGTGCCTTCTTTTCTTTGTTTTTATTACAAGTTGTGTTCTTCAATCCATCCCGTCTGAGATGATAGTGATTGGACCGTGGCGGAAATCAGACAGCTCGCGCTGAGCAGAACGCGCGGGTGAGGCATTGGCGGCCTTTGCCCAGATATTTGGGCAGCCCACTAGTGTCTGTGCGAAAGCATGAATCGCTTTTT
>JAWQFJ010001029.1:1640-19532 GCA_034096865.1 Theodoxus fluviatilis | reverse complement strand
TGTGCACTGACAATACATTGATGTGTATGCACTGACAAGATATTGATGTGTATGCACTGACAAGACATTGATTAGTATGCACTGACAAGACATCGATGTATATGCACTGACAAGACATTGATTAGTATGCACTGACAATACATTGATGTGTGTGCACTGACATGACATTGATGTGTATGCACTGACAAGACATTGATGTGTATGCACTGACAATACATTGATGTGTATGCACTGACAATACATTGATGTGCATGCACTGACAATACATTGATGTATCTGCACTGACAAGACATTAATGTGTATGCACTGACATGACATTGATGTGTATGCACTGACAAGACATTGATGTGTATGCACTGACAAGACATTGATGTGCATGCACTGACAATACATTGATGTGTGTGCACTGACAATACATTGATGTGTATGCACTGACAATACATTGATGTGTATGCACTGACAAGACATTGATGTGCATGCACTGACAATACATTGATGTGTGTGCACTGACAATACATTGATGTGTATGCACTGACAAGACATTGATGTGTATGCACTGACAATACATTGATGTGCATGCACTGACAATACATTGATGTGTGTGCACTGACAATACATTGATGTGTATGCACTGACAATACATTGATGTGTATGCACTGACAATACATTGATGTGTATGCACTGACAAGACATTGATGTGCATGCACTGACAAGACATTGATGTGTATGCACTGACAAGACATTGATGTGTATGCACTGACAAGACATTGATAGAACACTCTATGCAGGAAGCTGTATCTCTTCAAATCTATACTGCACATGTATTTTTTTAAATAAATGCAAACTTGTGAAATGTCTCCAATTATGGAAGACCATTGTTTTTTGTTGCTGTTTTTTTTTTCTCTGAAGAAAGAAAAAAATGTTTAATTAAGTCCAGATAATGATCAAACATAAGTATTCAGGAAAATGATCAAGACGCCCAAGTGAATTTGCCATTGCTGTCAGCCTCTTTTATCACTGTCCAGTAGTCAGATGATCAAACTTGAAGTCGGCTGGTTTGGTGATCCACCCTAGCATCCCGGGAAGTTTTCAGTAACCAAGTCGTGGGTTACTCTACTAATTTTGAGAGAAAAAAACACACACACACCTTATATTCAAGTCTTCCTATATGCAGACTAAGAGTGTGAATACAGGTACTGATCAAAGTGAAGGCAGTAAATCAGACTCCGATGCCAAATGGGTTCCAGCACACCAACAGAACCAAAATATGGAGCAGGTGGTATCAATTTTACAAAATCTGTCAAGCAAGGTGCTGGCGCTTCCTGGCTAAATTTCATGAATAGTTGTTGGGTAGAACTCTACACTCCCATTTACACAACCAAGTATCCAGTTAGTGGATTTTCGTGTATTTAGTGAGAAAAGTAGTCATACACAGCTGAAAGTTCTTGCACATTATGAGGACAACATATGACAGAACTTTTCAGAGGTTAGAATCTTGCCAAGACAAATGTCTCATAACACATGTCATGTCTTTCGCATCATCTGCTAATGTCGAAACATTTGCAGCGAGAATAAGAAGAGCACAGAGGGAAAGAAAGCTTTGAACACACAATTTGACGAAAATCACTGCTGCATTTTTGTTTGTGAACACATTATTTTCGCCGCTGCTTATTTTTCAATTCAACCGTAAATAATAGATAGTAACAAACAGTACATCTGCAAACAAAAAAAATCGGTAAATAAACAAACCGACCGTTTGTGCTCTAGTTTAAGTTTTTAAAAACCCAAAGCGAAAAGAACGATTACAGGAAGTAGCTAAATCGGAAGTGGTCTTACCGGAAGTAGTGTTGTGGCTAGAGCGCTTCACACATTCTCATCAGATGATCCACGTGGTTGAACGTATCAATAAGTAACAATGGCAAAGTTTAGCAGTGAGTACAGCGTGTTCTTAAATTTAGTTGATTTTCGTATTCTTGGTGATATATTTAACAATCTCTAATCCCGAGAGATAGTTGTAGCAAGGCATGATGATAATGCTGGCAGTGCTCAATGTCAATCCGTGCAATCCGTGTCAACCGCTGAACGAAACACTGCAATGTGCAAAACAAAACGTAATAATACGAATGGGAACTAAGTAACCATGTTAATCTTAAGTTGTTGTAGTTGGCATTCATGCAACGGACCGCTCCCAGCTCCGTCAGAGTTGACAATACAAACCTTTTCAGTTGGGTCAAAGAAGCGACGAGTGGTAATTACTAATCGTTCCAAATGACCGTAATACCAAATCCTATCTAATGTGCCGGAGATAACAAACACAGTTCTCGCCGTACAACCGAGCTGCCTTGAAAATTTGTTAAAGTAAATAACTTTTTGCTGAGCAGTTCTTGCGACAGATTTTTCGTTAAAATAATCCTCCAATTGGAGCATGTTCGGCATTTGGTCTGTGATCATGGTTGCTTGTCCTATTCAGTAATTCACCATTATAAATTGGTTTGACTTTGAGATTGTTTATGTTATCCCTTCTCGGAAATGATGTACGACTACGAGTGAGACTACCCTAACCCTAACCTTAAATATACGAGTGGCGCCTGTCTGCAGAAGTCACAGGGGAAAAACTGGGTAGAGTTAAAAGTTTTTATATTTCCACTGTTGTGCCTGATGCTTTGAATTAGACAGCAAAACTTATCCATTATTTGGTGAGAAATCGGGATGCATTATCATTTGTGAGGCAAGGTAAAAGTGCAATATGAAGTACTGATCAACCAGTCCAAAACATTTACTTCTGATCCCAGACTATACCTCTGCAGGTGTTGTTAACTGGAATATGGAAGGTAGCCTAGACAGGTGCACAACAATTTATGTTTTCATCAGGTCTGTTGGTGATGGTGATGATGGTGGTGGTAATGATTGTGGTAATGGTTGTGATGATGGTGGTCGTCGTCGTCATCATCATTGTCGATGATGATGATAAAAGGGCCAGCCATGCTAAGATCGGCAACTAAAGAGCAAAAGGGATGCCTTGTCTTGGCTCTTTTTAACCTTGTGGAAATGTTCTTTTTCAGAAAAGAAAAGCAAGCGTGTGACAACACGAATGAGAACAAAAATAGAGAAAAAGGTGAGGGTTCATTATTTACTTTTTTGGTCACAGTTGTGTATTTATATACTATTTGCACTCTGGCAGAGCAAATGGGGTTCCAGCTGGTGATTGGGAAAGCAGGTGAAGCATGGCCCTAGGAACACGTTGTGCCTATTAACTCTCTTCCAGTTCCATTCATGTCCCTTAGATTCTTTCCAGAAGAAAATATATTATAACTATAAGAGCCCCCCTCTTTCCCCCCTTAATGCTAAGGAGATTGTTAGATATGTAGATAGAAGGTAGGTGCATGGCTAATGCTATTACAAAGTATTTGAAGAAGGAGTAATCATAAGCAGCCTGTGTGTTCAGCAAGAAAAAACAGGAAAAATCAGAGAATGGGAGCGATGTTAAACTTAAAGCACTCATTTCAGTACACACCCATGTGATCATAGCATTTGAAGTCTTAGTACTCTTACTCATTCAAACATGTCTTGTCACTGTGTAGATTTTATTTATATCCTAGTTTTGTGCATGGATGCTATTTAAATTGCTCCTTGCCCATATATTAGATGAACTTCAATAATTTATTAATAATATTATTACTATTAGTATATTTTTCAGTAAATGATTGCATGCTTTTGTAAATAATCCCCCCCACCCCCACCCCCACCCCCACCCCCCCCCAATACTATCTGACTATGGCTCTTCATTCAGTGGTTGTCACGACCCAACCTGTGTCTTGAAAACTCTGATGGGCTCATGGAATCTTTTGTCAAGGGATAACACAGTCATAAATGGGTTTAGCTGGGTTGACAGTTAAAATGAAAGAAGTGGCTGGACCCATTTTCACAGCAACCAATTACACAGAAACATCTGGAATGAGAGTGTTTGTGATGTGATACTGATAGTGCTGAAGATTATAAGGGGAACATTCTTGTGGAGCATTCATGTGTTTTGAAATGTTGAAACTATTCTGCACATGCACTTTTGTTTTCCAGGTCAGGGAACATAGAAGAAAAGTTAAAAAAGAGAAGAAAAAAACCCCAGGAAAATTCAAAAGTAAGTGAATGTCAATATTTTCATTCTCTCATGTCTTCACCCATCATTCTTGATGTGTTTTTCCTTTTTGTGCATGTGTGCACATGCACACACACACACACACACACACACACATATACACATGCACACACACCTACACACACACACACACACACACACACACACACACACATATACACACACACACACACCTTCATTCCCCTCATCTCCCTCTCTATCTCTCTACCTCCTCCTCTCTATCTCTGACTCACTGACTATCTCTCTGTCTCACTGTGTCTGTCTCTGTCAGTCTGCTGCTTACCTCCCTCCCTCCCCTCTCCCTCCTTCCCGTCCATATGATTCACACACACACACACACAAACACACACACACACACACACACACACACACACACACACACAACACACACACACACACACACAACACACACACACACAAACACACACACACACACACACACACACACACACACACACACACACACACACACACACACACACACACACACACACACACACACACACACACATCCAAGCAGTTTTTGAAGGTGTTCCTAATGAAGACGTGATACAGTGGAGTCCAGCCTGGTCCGGGTGGATGAGGCTGTGTGTAAACTGCTACATGTCATTATCATAGAGCTGCCTCAGTATCCACTGTAACCTTATGTCCTTGTCCCACCCTCTACTGACTGTGCATGCCCAACTTGGGACTGGGAAATGAGTATAAAGTGTGCGGGAAAGACATGGACAGACCTCTTCATTACTGGCATTGCCTGTTGCTATCAGTTTACTTACCAGTCACCATGGCTTGTTTGTCTTTCTTAGGGAAGGATCCTGGAGTGCCCAATAGCCATCCTATGAAGCATGAAATTCTGCTTGCCAAGATAACGGCAGAGGAACAGGTGGGTCACACATAATCTGCTTTCTTTACTTTGTATAGTAACTTGTCTGGAACAGATCAACAGTTGTAACTGTTATTAATTGTGATAGTGTTTGCTTTAATTTGAAATGTTCTGGGGTCCTATTCATGAACCTGGCCTACCAGCGTAGTCTTCGACTAATCTTAGACTAGTCTTAGACTACTGCCGCTGGTCTCGGACTACTATCGTAGTCTACAATGCATAAATGTGGACTGTCGTAGTCTACAATGCATGAACGTGGACTTTGGTTCAGTCTCGGACTGAACTGCTGACTACGCTGGTCCAAGGATTTGTTGGACTACACACCAAAGTCCGAGACTGCTGCGAAATTAAATGGCCGACCTGTCTACGGTTCGTACAGAAAACGCTGAAATTTGGGGCACTAGAAACCCATCCAAAGAAAATGTAAGCCATGAACAGCATTAAATTATCAAAGCTGTATGTTGAATACATCAATAGGTCGTGAAAGCTCCTACATTTTAAAAATGGAAATGCAGGTCAACGCATCTACACGCCGAGCATCCAAGCTTCGCGCACTTCTATTTATAGCTGATGTGCGGACCTCAGCAACACCAGGAAAGATTATAAATACATTGTTGTCCTCGAACCTGCCTGCTGTTGACATTGTGTACAATGCTAGTGTTGTCTGATGCTATGAAAACAATACATTAAAATTGCATTTGTGTTATGAAAACACTGCTCAGATTAAATTGCTTTATTTTTGGTAACTGAGAAAATGTGTGACGATGTACGCCAGGGTTTCACGAGTTTGGTGGGAAAAGTGCGAGCTGAGGCTGGAGTGTGTGTGTGTGTGTGTCACTGTGTGTGTATATTTTTCCTCATCAAGACAGATTTTTGTTCCATCCCTTCCTTTCTGAATTTCAATGGTTCTCACTTGGAAATCCTGCCATATTGTAAAACTTGATCTTCTGCTGGTTTGCCTCTTGCTGATGAACTTAATAAACGGTGACACACACACACACACACACTCCAGCCTCAGCTCGCACTTCATTTGTCACCTCCTCCCACGCTGTCCGTCTTCTTTTGTTTGCTTGGGCTGTGTGTATGCTGCTGTTAATGTATCCATATCTTGCTGACACCGCTTTTATGATAGCTACCGATTCCCGCTCCGTGAAATTGGGGCTTTTCTTCGAGGTTTTGCTACCGATCGTGGCTGACATTTTTGACAGGAAGTTTAAAGCGGTACGCCTTGCGCTTGCACACTGGGCGGAATCCCCGCGAATTCCACCTCATTCTAAAAATAACCCATAGACTAGGTCAATCAGTCCCAGACTTTCAAGTCAACACTAAGTCTGGGTTCGTGCATCATAGACTCGCTTAGTCCCAGACTAGTCCCAGACTACGCGGTAGTCCTAGACTCTAAAGTCCAAGACTAGTGCTCTCGAAAGTCCACGTTCATGAATTACACCCCTGATGCATTCTTCATGCTCCCTGGTTACCTCGCTGTCTGTCTGTTCCACCTTGTTGAGTTTCTGGAGCAGGCCCTGAAATTCCAGCAGCTAGTCCCCCCCCCCCCCCCCCCCCCCCCCCCCTGTGGATTGGGGGTCACAATAAACCCACCACGTCTTCCTACGTGACTCATAAGAGGTCAATAAATATATATGTGATATAGGTACATCGTGACCCGATTTGTGTTTACTCTAAACTATTCTAGTGATTTTCGTGCTTAATAGCCTTACATAGCTTACAAAGGCTGATAGGCTGTAAAACACCATCCATCCATCCATCCATCCATCCATCCATCCATCCATCCATCCATCCATCCACCAGTGAGGGGCTCAAGCTGATCAGAAGGCTTGGAACAGTACAGCTATATGATGGAACAGTACAGCTATATGATGGAACAGTACAGCTATATGATGAAGTCATCATAGAGTTAAGGCCAAAAATGTTAAGTTGTGGTTACAGTAACATGGCTACACATATAAAATATGTCAGTCTGATTTATTATTTTTTTAAAGAATAGGTCAAATTGAACATATACCAAACTTGCTTACAGTTACACTGATAACGCTTTAAAAAATTTATATAGTGGATACCTGAGTGCTTATACATACATAGGGAGGGAAAATGGGATACCACACATTTCATTGTTCATCATCTTTTTCTTTCGTTCTTTCTGTCTTTCTGTCTTTCTTTATGATTGAAATGAAAGTTTAAGGTTTGTGGAAAAATATAGAGTTTGTCAGGTTACTGTAACCTGAGCTTTTGTTTTGCTTCTTTTTTTTGAGGCCCAGTAATTTCTCTGCAGCTGCTGCTGATTTATCTTGTTTCTTTCCACTTTCTGCTGCAGAGAGAGAAGGAGAGAGAGAAGAAGAAATTACAGAGACAGAAGGAAAGAGAGAAACTGGTGGCCCAAAAGAGGAGGATTGACATGGGTGTTGCTAGGAATCTGGAGATGGTGGCCACAGAGGCAGAAAAGAAACAGAAAAACTTCCAAGAGGTGAGCTGGTCAGAAATGACCACATGTCATTGTTAGTTGGTTTTTTGGTCAAGGATTGATGGCTGTTGTTGTTTTTGTTTCCATACCTCTAACTGTAATTGGGGGGGGGGGGGGGGGGGGGAGAGAGAACAACTACACATCCAAACTCTGCATTGATTCAATTACTGTACTTGTCAGAATCTTTGTATTTATAATTTATTTCTTTATTTTCTATCTCGGGAGAGTGAGTGTGTGTGTGTGTGTGTGTGTGTGTTTGAGCATGCATGCATAAAGATGACGTAAGAAATCAAATGTCAATGGAAAGTGTGTCTCTGTCATGGCAAAATAACACTTACAGTTACACTTTGCTGAGCCATGGCAGGTTATGAGGACTAAAATGTACTCAGCAAAATGTCTTTATTTCTGATGTTCATGTTTCATGGATAAGTACGTCTATTAAATTGTCTTTTTTTTTCTGACAAACAGAAACACAAAAAGGAGACAGAGGAAAAAGGTTACTCTGCCAGCAGCAAAGCTGTTGAATCCTCCGTGAAGACCTTCTACAAGGAATACAAGAAGGTAAATGGAGGCGTTTCCACAGGATGAACATAACCTCTCTGGATCTTGACGAAGGCCTTGCCATATACAAATTGACATGAGATACTACACTATGGACTGCCTAGCCATCTTCAACTTCTTCTGTGTGATAAATGTTGCTCAATGTTGTGGTGCAGTTCTTCCATTGACTCCATTGTTTATGTATGTTCTGCCAGGTGATAGATGCTGCTGATGTGGTGTTGGAAGTGCTGGATGCCAGAGATCCCATGGGAACGAGGTGTGCTGAGGTGGAGCAGGCAGTCATTGCCTGCGGCAGCTCCAAGCGCCTTGTCTTGGTCCTCAACAAAATCGGTCAGTAGCTGAGTTGGTCGTAGGAGACTGTCCATTTGGATAGATTGGGGATATAGCTTAGCTCCTATTTAGTCTTGTGTAAAAGATTTGTGGTTAACTTGAAGTGTTTGCATGGTAAGTGCATGCATGCATGTTGCATGGTAAGTGCATGCATGCATTCGTACGATAATGTGCACTTCTGATTCCAGGTCTCGAGATAATGGAATTTGAGATGTCTTTCAGTTCATTGTACCAAATATTTATGTTTGTCGTTAGCAGTAAAGATTTTGCTAACAAGACACCTGAAAGTTTGAAACAGATGTTGCTCAGTGACAGTTAATGCAACAATTAACATGTATTGAATACAATCTATTTCCCACCAAAATAATAGCAGACCTGTGCACTTGTACGATAAAATCGTAATTTTTACGATTTTCGCCTGGCATGAAAAATAAAATCGTAATTTTTACGATTTTCGCCTGGCATGAAAAATCTTCTGATTTTTCACTCTACGGACCGGCATTACTTTTTTCTGTACAATTTCGGCCAGTTTCGGCAATTGCCGCGCTCGCCTTCGTGGTCCGCCAGTGGCAAGCGCGGTATTTGTCGTTTCAGACACCACGTGCGTTCTGACTCTCTCCAAAGTACAAGCATATCATATAACTCTACGTTTACTGACTCCAGTTCATGCAGAAGAGGTTTCTCTACAGTCTTCAGCTTGGCCAATCAAAAATCAGGGCGATTTTATGTGCGGTATAGTAGAAATTATGGGATATCCTGTACGAATGGAAGTGGACGCTCGAGGCAACATGTCGCGATCGCGAAATCTGTTTGAGGATTTTAATCCTTCAGCTGCCGAAGATGAAGATGATGAGGAAACTTTAGATGAAGTGATCAGGCAAGCTGTAATTAGCTCAAGAATGCCGACCTCTCAAGCTGCGAGTGATCGAGAGGTGGGAGAGGATGACAGTGAGGGTTGGATGCGAACAGCTGATGACCCGCTAATTGCGCCGTTCACGGGCGAGTCGTTTAAATCTTACGATTTTTCCAAAAATCTTGCGATTTTTATCTTCTTGTCTTATGATTATTCCAATGGAGGGTGCACAGGTCTGTAATAGTTAACATGAAATTACTTCTCTGTTCCTGTAAAGGGTTCATGGTGATGCCACAGGTGTTGATTATGCTTGGTGATAAATAAGTTCAAGTGCATGCTTTGAAAGTTTGCAAGAGCTCTTAAGTTATAGATTGACCATCCTGTTTACATGCTCTGAATTGGATTTGCCCTACCATATCCCCCTGTGGGTTTGGGGTAAGAATTGACCCACCCCGTCTCGTACATGATTCGTACGAGGCAAATAACAAGACGCCATGACTGGATTACATTTACTCTAAACTGTTCTAGTGATTTTCATGCTTAATGGCCTTAAATAGCCGCCTGCAAAGGCTGATAGGCCGTAAAACACTATCCATCCATCCATCCATCCATGCCCTTCCATACAGCACTTATCCCTAGTTTGTTTTGAGGAGTATGTCGCTGTAGTGATGCACCTCTTTGATGAGAGCAAACATTGTGCAGTGTCATGATGCTTGAGTGAAATGTCTTTTCAATATGTCATTTTTCTTCCCTTTTCAATTCACTCCAGATTTAGTTCCCCAGGAGATTGTGAAGAAGTGGCTGAAACACTTGAGGAATGAATTTCCCACAGTGGCCTTCAAAGCCTCCACACAGAGTCAGTCAGATCACCTGGTGCGTGCCCGCCCCCCACTGCCACCCCCACCCCCCACCCTCACCCCATCTGTGTTGTGTGGCTGTGTCAGGCTGTCTGTAATGATCTCCTCTGGAGAGAGCGGGGAATTTGAGCTCATGCACTAATCAGTCCTGACAGAAAGATTGTGTGTGTGTGTGTGTGTGTGTGTGTGTGTGTGTGTGTGTGTGTGTGTTTTTGAAGTGTGTGTTTTTTAAGTGTGTGTGTGTGAAGTGTGTGTGTGTAAAGTGTGTGTGTGGGGTGTGTGTGTGTGTGTGTGTGAAGTGTGTGTGAAGTGTGTGTGTGTGAAGTGTGTGAAGTGTATGTGTGTGTGTGTGTGTGTGAAGTGTGTGTATGTGCATGCATGAAGTGTATGTGTAGTGTGTGTGTGTGGGCACGGGAATTTGTGTGTGTGTGTGTGTGTGTGTGTGTGTGCTCACATGTGCATGTATTAATATCAAGTTGATTTCTTGAGCCAGATAAAGTTTTCCTATCATACTGACCAGTAGACAACCAGTGATATTATGACCTTGACCTCGAAAAAAGAATTAGCATAATTCTATACCCACACGTGCCTGCCTGCCTCGTCCAATCTAATTGGCCGAGACACAGAGCTAGGGACGCCATGAGCAAAGGGAGGTAACTCCCAGTGCGCCGCGTCACCACACGCTCGTGTATAAATGCAGCAGGGCAGAGCACGACAGACCTCTTTGACACTTTCGCTTGCACTCGGAGTACTTGTGCTAGGGATTACCTCGGGTCATTTGTGTGACTTAAGGAATTAGCTGTTCCTTCGCTGGACTGCAGCTTGAGGGGAAGTACTGCGGCGTGCCGCTGTTGGCGTCCGTTGACGTTTTTGTGTTCAGTTGAATTTTGTTCGCCTGGTAAATTTGAGTGCGCGCACGCTGTTCTGTTGAGTTCGTGTGTCGTTGTTTGTTATTTATCAGGCTAGCGTCGGCTGGCTAGTGGGTTGCTGCTTTGCTTGCCGTCGCATTCGTTTTGCGTGGTGGTGTGTGTTCGTTTTTTTTTTTTTGGCGGCGGGGTTTTCTCACGAAAACTCCGTGTGACCGTAATGGCGGAACTTCCCCACGCTGGTCGTGTACGAGATAATGGTGTCGGCTCGACTGGGACAGCGAAGTCGGGGGATGAGGGTGGTACGCGGTTACTTCGACCGCGTGCTGCTACTTGTACTGCTTCGTCGTCTAGACGTAGGTCGGTTTCGTGTGCGGCTGCGTCTTTGCCTGTAGCGGCAGGCAGAGAGGCGGAAGCTTTTGTCTCGCCTGTTTCTATGGCGGTTTCCACGACGCGCGCTAGTGTGACGGTCGCCTCGGTGGAAACTGCGGCGACGGTTGCTCTCTCTACTGGCTGTTGCCGCTGTTGGCGTCCATTTAAAAGGACGCTTCGTGTGGCAGTGTGTTAGCTGGGATTTGTTGAGTGCACGCGCTGTGTTGCGGTGGCTGTTCGCTCGTATTCGAGGACGGTGGTGTGGCTACCGAACTCGTAAATGGCGGAATGCGCAGCGTATGCTGTTTTGAACGCTTGTTGTGCGTTGGGAATGGGCGCTTTGCACTGGCGTGCAAATGCTAGTTCTCGGGTGCGTTTGGCGTGTCGTTGCTCGTCGTGCGAGTACAATTGGCTGGTGGGTTCGCTTGTTGATTGTATTCGAGTTCGCTGTTGTAACTTACGGCGTGCAGCTTTTGGCGTTCGTTGAACGCTGGTATGGGCGCTTGGAAGTTGCGGCATGCGCTCGGTTGCTTGTGTTGGCGGTCGTTGCTTGTTATACGAGCACCGACTGACGGCTGTTTTCGCTTGTTGCTGTCTCGCGTTCGTTGTTGCTGCGCTGTGCGCCATTCCCAGTCTTCGGGACTGGCGCCTCGCTGTGACTGAGCGTTTAATGGCGTCCGTCGTTAGTTTGGCGTGTTAGCGGCGTGCGTTCTCCGGGCGTTGGCAAGGCGGTGGAGGCAACGTCGGGGGGGAGGTTGGAATTCTCACCAGTTACGAGTGAGTGTTTCTGCTTTTCCTTCTCTGGCGTCCATGCATCGGTCGGGTTGCGAGGCTTCCACTCCTTTTTCTGTGCCGATAGGTGGCGCTACGGAGTTTCAGTCTCGCACGTTTCTGTTATGTTTCTGTGTGGCTGTGTGTTCATTTCTCGGCGTCAGGGCTGTTACACAGCTTGCATGTCAGGGCGGAACTTCCCACGCGGGGTTGTGTTCGTGACGTGCAGGATTTGGAGTCGCCTCGACTGGGGCAGCGAGGTCGGGGGCAGAGGGGGTACGCGGTCTTTACGAACGCGTGCTTCTGCTCTTCCGTCTGCTTCGTCCTCCACGCGTAGGTGTACTTCGCGTGCTTCGTGTCTGTGCCTGTGTTGGAAAACCAGGCATAGAGGCGGCAGTTTCGCTTGCGGCTGTTGCTGTTCCATCACGCGTCTATTACAACGGTCGCCACTTGACTGGGCGACAGTTGTTTTCTCTGCTGGTGGGAGTGAGCCCTCGGAGTTCGCTCTCGACCTCCTCCCCTGGCTCTGTCTCCCCGGGCCAGTGGAACAGGAGTATCTGTTATCTCCTCTCCCGCTGGGTCGGTTGTTGTGGGGTCAGTGTGGCCATTTCCCGCGCCCTTGGATAGTGGCGTGATGTGGCTTTCTGTGGGAAGGCGTTCCACGGACAGGTATGTATTGTGCGGTCAGTGTGGCTTTTCCCGCGCCCTTGGATGGTGGCGCGATGTGGCTTCTGGCGGGAGGCGGTTCCACGCTCCTCCGAGCTTGGACAGGTATGTAATGTGCGGCAGTTGTGGCCGGTTCCCGCGCCCTTGGATAGTGGCGCGATGCGGTTTTCTGTCGGAAGCCGTCCCACGTGCCCCGCCCTGTGCGTCCGGAAGATCAAGCGGGATGGTGAGGCTTCCCCTCCACGCTTCCGCGAGGTCGAGCTCTGACGGCAGGACGTCCCACTCTCCCATCAGGTCGAGCTCGGACAGGTACGTATGGTGTCTGCCGGCAGAACTTTGATCCCGGCCATTCAGCTAACACTGTCTGGTCCGGTGATCACTGCCCCACCACGCTTCCGCAAGGTCGAGCTACGGTGGGGCGACGGCGGAGCGTTGATCCCGTCCATTCAGCTGACACTGTCTGGTTCGGTGAGCATGCCGCCACCCCCTCCCCACCACCGTGCCATCCACGTGCCCCGCCCCTGTGCTTCCGGGAGATCGAGCGGGATGGTGAGGCTCCTCCTCCACGCTTCCCCAGGTCGAGCTCGGAGAGGTACGTATGTGGGTAGGGCGGAGCGTTGACCCCGGCCACTCAGCTAACACTGTTCGGCCTGGCTCATGCCGCCCCCCATCGGTAGAGCTCGGACAGGTACGTATGGGGTCTGTCACGGTAGAATATTGATCCCGGCCATTCAGCTAACACTGTCTGGTCCGGTGATCACGGCCCCACCACGCTTCCGCAAGGTCGAGCTACGGTGGGGTGACGGCGGAGCGTTGATCCCGTCCATTCAGCTGACACTGTCTGGTTCGGTGAGCATGCCGCCACCCCCCCCCCCCCCCGTGCGGTCACACGTGCCCCGCCCCTGTGCTTCCGGGAGATCGAGTGGGATGGTTAAGCTCCTTCTCCACGTTTCCCCAGGTCGAGCTCGGAGAGGTACGTATGTGGGTAGGGCGGAGCGTTGACCCCGGCCACTCAGCTAACACTGTTCGGCCTGGTTCATGCCGCCCCCCATCTGGTAGAGCTCGGACAGGTACGTATGGGGTCTGTCACGGCGTATATTGATCCCGGCCGTTCAGCTAACACTGTCTGGTCCGGTGATCACGGCCCCTCCACACTTCCGCAGGTCGAGCTACGGTGGGGCGACGGCGGAGCGTTGATCCCGTCCATTCAGCTGACACTGTCTGGTTCGGTGAGCATGCCTCCACCCGCCCCGTGCGGCCACTCTGACGGCAGGACGTCCCACTCTCCCATCAGGTCGAGCTCGGACAGGTACGTATGGTGTCTGCCATGGCAGAACATTGATTCCGGCCATTCAGCTAACACTGTCTGGTCCGGTGGTCACGGCCCCACCACGCTTCCACAAGGTCGAGCTACGGTGGGGCGACGGCGGAGCGTTGATCCCGTCCATTCAGCTGACACTGTCTGGTTCGGTGAGCATGCCGCCTCCTGCTCCAGGCGGTCTCCTGTGTTCCCGGGGGGTCGACCGGGACAGGTGCAGCCGACCCCTTCGCGCTTCCGCGAGATCGTGCTCCGTGGTGGGGGCACGACACAGCGCTGATCCCGTCCATTCAGCAGACACTGTTTGGTATGGGAATCAAGTTGCCCGTCACCCCGCGCTTTTCGCTGGGTCACGCCCTCGCTCTTCCGTCAGGTCGAGCAGGGTGGTGCATCAACCTCGGCACGCTCACTTGAGGTCGGGCTCTGAGGTGGGGTCGCGGCAGGGCGTTGCTCCCGGTCATTCAGCAGACGCTGCTTGGTCCGGTGATCAGGCCGCCCCTCACCCCGTGCGTTCCTCTGGGTCGCGCTCCCGCTCTCCCGTCAGGTCGAGCAGGGTGGTGCAACAATCCCGACACACTCACGTGAGGTCGTGCTCTGAGGTGGGGTCGCGGCGAGGCGTTGCTTCCGGTCATTCAGCAGACGCTGTCTGGTCCGGTCACCACGCTGCCCCCCTGCCTGTGCATGGACATGTCTCAACCCCGTCATTCTGGAAGGTCGACAGGGGCAGTGAGGCGCGGCCATTGGTCTGTTGTCTGTTCTGACTCTGTGGCCGTAGACTGTGTTTCTCCTGGAGGGAAGGCGAGTCTAGAGCGACCAGATCAGAGTCCAGCCAGTTGGCACGCTCAGTTTTCGGACCGTGGCTCCACTGCAGCTGCGGAAGAGGGGTGGGACGTTGGGTCGGTTGACCAAGCTCCTATCTTTCTCTGTCTGTGGACTCTTCCGGTGAGGAACCGTGTGGCGCGGCTGGGTTTCGGCCTTTTCAGGTGCGCGATTCCAGTCTTCTGCCGCGCGGACTTTGTTCTTCTCCTACGCGGGCACACGCTCTGCAACGGGCTTATGCCGTGTGGCGTCGACAAGTTCACGACAGCGCTATTCTGCGGGTGGTGCGGGACGGATTATTCCGCTCACGACTCCTCCGCATCTGTCACAGGAGCCTCTTGCTTTTCCTAAACCCTTTCACCCTGAGAGGGTAAAGGTGTTGGAAGAGGAGGTCGCTTATCTGCTGGGGGCTCTTCGTGTTGAGGGTGAGTGGTTTATTTTTGGTCAGGTGTTTATGCACAACCCGCCGCCCAGCGTTGGGCAATCATATCACTGGTTGTCTACTGGTCAGTATGATAGGAAAACTTGAAGAAATTTAAACTAATTTCTATGTTTTCCTAACATACTTACCAGTAGACAACTTACTGTCCCACCCACCTCCCCTTTTTGTGCATTTGCTGGGTCTCAGCTGTGTCAAAGAGGTCTGTCGTGCTCTGCCCTGCTGCATTTATACACGAGCGTGTGGTGACGCGGCGCACTGGGAGTTACCTCCCTTTGCTCATGGCGTCCCTAGCTCTGTGTCTCGGCCAATTAGATTGGACGAGGCAGGCAGGCACGTGTGGGTATAGAATTATGCTAATTCTTTTTTCGAGGTCAAGGTCATAATATCACTGGTTGTCTACTGGTAAGTATGTTAGGAAAACATAGAAATTAGTTTAAATTTCTTCAAATTCTGCATGAAATAACCCACTCTTTGCATTGGCACACATTGATGAACTGCATAAATAACAGTAGTTTTGTATTCTACCTTTTTAAACCAAACAAAACTGGACAATATAATTATTTGTCCAGATCACAAAGAAATTGTGTACAAATGTGTATGTGTTAGTGTGAACGTATCTCTGGGAACCTGACTTAAGCAAGAGGCCTCTGCCCACAGTCCCAGAAGCGGATTCCCGAGGCAGGCAAGATGGAGTACCTGCTCAAGTCGAGTAGCTGTCTGGGGGCAGATCTGCTCTTGAAGCTTCTTGGGAACTACTGTCACCAGAAGGACATCAAGCACTCCATCCGCGTCGGAATTGTTGGTAAGCCCCTGTGTGTTTTGTTTGTTTCGTTCTCTTCTTTCCCTTCTGTCTTATCTGCCTGTGCATCTGTCTTGTCTGTGCATCTGTCTGTGCATCTGTCTGTGCATCTGTCTGTGAATCAAGCCGTCTGGTGCAAAACTTTGCTAAGACAGCCACAGCAGTGCAAGTATCACAGCACCTCATCCACGGCCCGTATGATTCAGGTAGTATGATCTGCTAGTCAGGCCTGACGATACAATGTTTGGTTCATTTTAGCACCTGCTAGTTGGCTCTAAGTGTGGAACATATGCTGGCTTGCAGCACATGCTGGCCTATGCCGATACGCTGTCTGTTTATGGTTGTAATTCCAAAATGAGATAATAGATATCTTTCAAAATTGAATGGGTTGTTATTTGGGTGAAACCCTGACCTTACACCAAATTTCATCAGAATCAATTTTGAACTTTAGACATTATTTTGCACACAGAACAACTAATGCACCAACCAACCAACCAACCAACCAACCAACCAACCAACCAACCAACCAACCAACCAACCAACCAAAACACATAACCTCCTTGGCAGAGGGAATAAGTGATGTATGAAGCCTGGTGACAATAGACTGCTGCAAAGAGTTTCCAGTGTCTGTATAAGTGTGTGTTTTTTTCAGGTTTCCCAAACACAGGAAAGAGCAGTATAATCAACAGTTTGAAACGACGTCAGGTGTGCAACACAGGAGCTATCCCTGGAGTCACCAAGTACGAACATTGCAATCTTTGTGCTTAACTCTTGCTTGTTGTTATGTACGAGGAGTACCTTGGGGTCCCTCTTGTGTTGTTTTTGTGTGTGTGGTTTTTTATCGTCCTGCTTCCATGTTCCTACTTTTGTTGACTCACATGCGAAGCAAAAGTGAGTCTATGTACTGAGCCGTGTCGTCCGTCCGTCCGGGCGTCCGGGCGTCCGTCCGTCCGGGCGTAAAAAACTTAAACGTTGGATTTTTCTCGGAGACTATTAAGTCTATCAACACCAAATGTGGCATGATGGTGTATGATGACAAGGCCTCAAAAAACATACATTGTGACTTGACCTTGCTTCAAGGTCAAGGTCACAGGAGCCATAAATGTGGTCTCAAAAACAGTCATTTTTCACATTTTCCCAATTTTCTCCCACGTTATTGAGAATGGCGACCTTAGCTACAAGTGGTATATAGGTCAAAGCAAGCCCTATCTTTTGATACCAGTTTGGTTGACCTTGCTTCAACAGACCTGTTTACACTACGCATTGAGCGTAGTAAACTACGCATTTGCATACTATACTACGCAACTACGCAAGTCTATTGTTTTCTACGCAAACGGTATTGTTTGGCTACGCATATCACAATCCGCAATTTTCATTATCTCGCTTGACAATTTTTTTTGCCGATCCTTGTTTTGGGGCGGAAGTCGTTTGCTGCATGCAGCGCGTGCAGCCCCGAGGATTACGTCACTCTTCCGTGCCAGAAGTGGCGTCATTCTTCGCGCCAAGACATTACGTCATCCTTCCTCCCTACACTCTACTTTGAGGAGAAGAGACGCCAGAAGTGGCGTCATTCTTCGCGCCAAGATATTACGTCATCCTTCCTCCCTGCACTTCACGTTGTCAACCAGCGATTGCGCCTCTCAAACGCTTCGCTAAATTTCCCGCTCATCGCAGCTTGCAGCGCTTGCAAGCGGTGATGAGAGGAAAATTTTGCGAGTCTCGT
>JAWQFJ010001028.1:75000-77780 GCA_034096865.1 Theodoxus fluviatilis | reverse complement strand
AGAATCATACACTCTGCCAGGAGAGAGAGAGAGTTGAGGAATGTTTCGTTCCGTGTGTATCTCCTCGAAAGCGGTGTGACACTGTGTTGCGTGATACCGGTGCGGCAGTTTTGCTGGTGCGAAGTGATGCTGTTGAAGATTGTGGAATGTCCAGCATTGGGGAGAGAGTTGTGTTGTCTGGCATTGGCGGTGCGGGTCAGTCCAGCCCATTGCATGAGGTGATGCTAGAAGCTAGTGTGGATTGTGGACATACCGTGGTGAGCGAGTGCAGGAAGCTACCTAACTTGTGTGTGGATGTGGTGTTGGGAAGTGACTTAGTGAGTCGGAAGGTGGATGTCAGTACGGAAGAGACTGCACTTGCCCTGAGTGAGATGAGTGAGCATGTGTCGCTCCAAGACTTCCAGAGGGAGAAGATTGTTGCTCCTGAGAAGACTGTGTGTGTCTCGTGTGAGACGAGTGAGCCTGTAGCGCTCGTAGGCCTGACTGAGGAGAGTCAGTGTGAGAAGGGGAATGCTGGAGTTCTCCCTTGTGAGCCCTTAGTGCTCGGAGGTTTGATGAAGAATGAGTCTGAGAGGGGGGTGTTGATGTGTTCCACCCGGAAGAAGAGGGAGAAGTTGAAGAATGAGTCTGAGAGGGGGGTGTTGATGTGTTCCACCCGGAAGAAGAGGGAGAAGTTGAAGAATGAGTCTGAGAGGGGGGTGTTGATGTGTTCCACCCGGAAGAAGAGGGAGAGGTTGAAGAGTGAGGCTGAGAGTGGGGTGTTGATGCGTTCCACCCGGCGGAAGAGGAAGTGTGCGGAAGTTGAGCATGAGTCTTATGGGAAGACTGGTGTGGAGTTGGACGATGGAGGAGAGGAAGGATTGGAGATGAGAGAAATTGCGTGTGGTGGTGTGAGTCTCGGAGAGGCGAGCCACAGAGAGAGAAAATGGTTTGACTGGAGGAAGAGGAAGAAAGGCTAAATTTAGAGAGAGGAATGAATGGGTGTGGGAATGAGAAAGAGTTGATGTGTTTGGCTGTTTATTGGAGTGTGCTGTGCAGAGAATGTGATGGGTTTGGATTTAGGGTATGAAACCAGTGAAAGGGAGGCATCATTCCTGGGAGGTGGTCGGGTTGACGGAATGTTAGGCATTGTTGAATGAGGCTGGTGTAGTCCTCTCAGCTTGTTTCTGTACCGATTATCCTAGTGGTAAAACAGACCATGTAACCTGGGGCCCCCTGTTGTTAGGGAGAGTTTGTGCTGTTTTTTCTTGATTGTATTATTGTTGTGAAAAATGTCATACCCATAACATTTTTCTCATTGAGGAAGGGAGGTGTGGCGAGACAACGTTTTCCATATCTTCTGTATTATTATTATTATTACCAGGTGTCTGCTGAGCCGTAGCCTTAGTGACTTTTTCCCTGCCCTGAGCCGGTGTTAGCAGAGAAATGACCCCCTGTGTAAGGAAAATGACTTGGAAGTGTTATGAGTTGTGTTCTCCACTGACGATATCACGTCAACCAATCTATGACTTTGAGATAGTCGAACTGTGCAATCAGAGCGGAGTGGGACGAGCTGTGACAGGATTGGACAGAGTGGACAGTGTGACGTCAGAGAGGGCATATAAGCAAGTGTTGTAGAAGGTTCGTGGCGTCCTTACATTTGTTTTTAGAAAAGCAGAATCCTCGAAGATGCGGGCGCCCTGCTTAGGATAGGTGTTTTCCCCTGGCGGTGGCCATGTATTGAGAGTGAGAAAGTAGAATGATAGCAGAGAGAAGCCGCAGCCCGCCCGGAACTGACGAGGAGAAAACCCACTTGCCGGTGGGGTGATGAAGTTGGTGGATTGCCTGCCTGCCTGCCTGCCGGCCTGCTTGCCTGCTTGCCTGAAGCCAGGTGGCCTGTCTCGCAGGAGAACCGACTCCTCTACAGAAATGACGAAGGAAGACCAAGTCCCCTCCATCTCTACGAACC
The DNA here is from genome assembly GCA_034096865.1 of Theodoxus fluviatilis. Classification (NCBI taxonomy): domain Eukaryota; kingdom Metazoa; phylum Mollusca; class Gastropoda; order Cycloneritida; family Neritidae; genus Theodoxus; species Theodoxus fluviatilis. Next base: position 75,832 of record JAWQFJ010001028.1, on the reverse strand, counting down.
CGAACTAGAACACCAGAGAGAATGGCAAGTCTCCGTGTTTTCTCATCGATGTGGTGAATTTCCCGAGTCACCGGCTGCAATGTCGTGTGCACTCTACCCCCCCCCCCTTCCCCTGTCTCCCACCCCCTGTGTAGCACGCACTAGGCGTGGGGGTTAAGCCCGTGCAACAACTGCTCCACGGTTTCATCCAGAGGTCAGATAAGTACATTGGGTTTTTACTTGGCTCAGGGCAGACGTTTATTTTCCATGTTTTTTTCCCTCCTCGCGAGTTTTGTCATGACTGCTGAATCCTTGTTTAACTATGATTGCATTTGATGAATTTTGTGGCGCTTGACGCCCTTTCCCCTTTCTAGGGTGATTGCGGATGAATAATTAAAATATCCATTTGAATATTGATACTGGTTTTTGCCATTTCTTTACTATCAGACAGTTTACATCAGTAGTTTGAGTGAGGAAATGAAGGTGCGTGCATTTGGGTCTTCAAGATTTTACCCCTAGACATTGAAACAAGCCATTAATTTATTCAGTTGGGATAAATTAAAATTTAAGTGAAGAACAAGCACGTCACATGAAAGATTTCCGTTTTGTAATGATGTTGGAAATGAAATCCACCTTCTTTTCCATTGTCCTGTGTATTCTGACATGAGAAACAAGTACATAGCAAAATATTTGCAAATGAACAGACATAATGAAATAGCACAAATGATAAATGGAGAACGATATACAAAGGACTCGAAACGTTGCTATGTTTATACACTACAGCTTTAAGCGACGCAACCAAAAAATGTCGGAGCTGTACATAGTCTCTTCTATGACTATTAATTAACATGAA